>PVKN010010572.1:0-22504 GCA_004027915.1 Capromys pilorides
CATGCAGGCCACTGGGGAAGAGACAGGTGAGGCCATGGTCCGGGTCTGGGCATAGCATGGATGAGCTCCTCAGCCAAGGAGGAGTCACTCCAGAATTCTGCTTCCCTCTGTAGAACAACGCAATGGCTCTCACCTCTAAGAGGAAAATAGAGGTTAGTGGGAGCTTGTGGCATGCTCAGCACAGAGCTTAGCACCAGAAGGCCCCTCATCTGTGGTGGCTCTGCCACTGTGGTCACATAAAGCCAGGTTAGACCAGGCCCAAATCATGGCAGAAAACAAGGCGTGAGTCCTCACAGGTGGCCGCCTTGACTGTGGACTATGAACTCCAGCTGTAGTTTGCTCTGATTTCATTAGCAACTTCTGGGGAAGATCAGGGCCTCTGAGACCTTGGGTTGCTCAGCTCTCCCTCTCCTGTGTGAGCTGATAAGGGCATCTCCTGTGAATCAGGCCCCTATTTATATGGCTCTCTTTGTTGTCTAGTTTCCCTATGGGTGGTGGGGCCTGAAAAATGTGGGTTGCAGCAGAATGCTCCAGCCTCTCCTCAGCCACCCCAGGGTGGGGATGGATAGACAGGGCCTGGGAAGTATAGGGCCCAGAAGCAAGAGTACCCTAAAGAACAATCTGTTTTGTGGACCCAAAGCATTGGGGGCAGGAAGCAGAGCCAGGAGCCCTGGCCGGTGGTGGTGGTGGTGGTGGGGGGTGGTGTTGAATGAGAAGCTGGTGAAGAGAAGCTCTGCCTGGAGCTGCCTGTTGGAAGCAGCTGGACGGAGCCTGCTATGTCCTGCCCTGTCTGCCAGCTGCTGAGCTACTGCCTCTGTCTCCCCAGACCAAGCTGCTGACCCAGTATGTGCTGAGCCTGGCCAAGTATGATCAGAACTACGATATTCGAGACCGAGCCCGCTTCACCCGGCAGCTCATTGTTCCCTCTGAACAGGGTGGGAGCCTCAGCCGCCATGCCAAGAAGCTCTTCCTGGCACCCAAGCCAGCCCCAGTTTTGGAGTCCTCCTTCAAAGGTGGGGGCTGAAATAGGCGTGACCCCTGGGAGCAGATGAGAGCTGGCCAGGGCCCCAGCCCTTATTCCCAAAAGGTGGACACCAGGCTTCTGTGGGCAGAGAATCTAGTGAAATGCCAGGGCTGGTTCCTTTTCCCCTCCCATGGCCCCTAGAGCCCACCGTGTCCCTGCCACAGCCACTGCTAAGTGTCTGCTTCCCAATCAGGCCTAGTGTCCTCAGTCCTCTCCTCTCTTTCTTCTGTCTTATCTGCCTTGCTAAGCAGGCTCTAGGCTTGGGAATTGGTCACAGTGTTGATCACCTAGGACTCAGGAAAGCAGGAAATAAAACAGCACCTAAGAGAGGTGGACATGTAAGGGTCTTGAGAACACGGTTGCCAGTACTGCTTGCCAGGTCCTTGTCAACCTCAACTCCTATCCCAACCCCCAGCCCCTGGCTTTGAGCCTCACTTCTGCTCCTAGGTCTCGCCAGGAGGGGCAGGGGCAGGGAGGGTCCTCTGGCTGCTCTGTGGACCCCAGGAACCAAAACTACCACCTTGCACAGAAGAGAACCCACATTCTCTCACTTTTTTAGCCCCTTCCTTGGACTTCAGAGTAAGGGGAGCAGCTTTGAAACTTTCTGAGAAGAAAGGCAGTTGTCCGTTTCTGCCTGACACTGTCTTCACTTGTAGGTGTCTGGACTACCCTCGTATACTGCCAACCCCACTCGTAACCCTGACTCCCCCCATGGAGTCTGGCCAGACATGCCTCTCCCCATGGCCTGGGCTGTCTAGTCTCTCATTCACAGCTGTCATCTGTCCCCTGATGCCAACTTCTCTTCTGCACCTAGCTGTGCCCTGGCAGTGAAGTCACCCCCTACATTGGCCTCCCCACTAACCACTAACTAGAGCAGACAAGCCAGCAGCCTCTCTGGCTCAGTGACACCCAGCCACTTCAGCTAGCCACCTCAACTACCTGTCGAGGGAGTCCCAACCAAAGTCACTATCCAGGGATGGCTCAGACATTGCTCACTGCTGCTTCCAGGCTGACTTCTAACTCTATCTTTAGACCGGGACCATTTTCAGCTGGGCTCACTGTCCCACCTGCTCAATGCCAAGGCCACAGGCTACCAAGAGCTTCCGGAGTGGCCAGAGGAAGCCCCTGACCCATCTGTGCGCAATGTGGAGGTCAGCAAGGGCACAGGTGGACTTGGGTGCGTGTGTGGCAGGGGACAGGAAGCAGGGAGCCTTGGCAGCACCACCAGCCCTTCTGACAGTCTCCTGCACACAGGAAGAAGACCTCTCCCTTATTGAGACCCACGTGGGCCTGCTGGGCGAATACGCTGAGGTCCCCGTGTGTGCTGTGTGCTCTCCCCTCCCTCCTGTGTGCTGCACCTGCCTTCCCACACTGACTCCTCCTCCCCACAATGACCCCCCCTCAGGGGCAGTGTACCCTCCCCTCTGTGGACTTGGTCTCTGTCCTCTTCCTCAGCTCCACTCTCTCAAGAAAAGCATGGTAGAGGGAGAAGGGCCTGTCCTGTTATTCCCCACTCCAACCATGAAGGGATGACCCACCCTCTTGCCTCCTCTCCAGGTACCTGAGTGGACCAAGTGCTCCAATCGAGAGAAGAGGAAGGAGAAAGAAAAGCCCTTTTATTCTGACTCAGAGGGGGAGTCAGGCCCCACAGAGTCTGCAGACAGTGGTGAGATGGGCAGAGCTACTGTGCATGTGTCTGTGTAGTTGTGGGCAGGAGACAGCGTTGTAAGGGCTGCATGTGCACAGGTGCAGCATCACCTCTTTTCCTGTGGGCCTGTCTGTGGCCTTGTATTGTCCAGTTGGCATCCAGGGGTAGGAGCAAGTGACACGGACTCAGAGAAATCTGAAGCTAGAAGTCTAAGGACCAGCTTGCACTAGAAGGCCTGATGCCATTTGTCCACAGAGCCCGAGTCTGAGAGTGAGTCTGACAGCAAGAGCAGCAGTGAGAGCAGCTCTGGGGAGTCCAGCAGTGAGTCGGACAACGAGGACCCGGGTGAGGACGAGGAGAAGGGGAGAGGCAGTGAGAGGTAAGGCAGTGCCAGCCAGATGGCTGGTGGGGTTCAGGGTGTCCCCTGAGAGACAAATGTTGGGGCTTCTCAGTCTCCTGAGGGCCTTGAGCATCTCAGGAGTTACTGGAGGCCACAGCCCCATGTGGCCTGGCTGCTAGCATTGTTTTGGATACCCCTGTTCTTCTGGGAAGCAAGGCGGGGGGCATCTTGTACAAGGCGGATCTCAGCCTCATGCCCCACTCTCCCCCAGTGAGCAGAGTGAAGAGGAGGAGGAGGAAGGTGAGAAGAAGAGGAAGAAGAGGAGAAAAGTGCCAGAGGAGCGTGGAGAAGGCTCATCCTCAGACGAAGGCAGTGAGGCCAGCAGCAGCTCCTCAGAGTCTGAGGTGACATCAGAGTCCGAGGAGGAACAGGCAGAGCCTGCCTCCTGGAGGAAGAAAAAGGTAAAGACCTGGTGGGCCATCCTGCCCCCTGTCCCAAGCCTGGACATCTTCCCTGGTCAGGAACAGGCTGGGCTGCAGCCCTGCACATGCTCACTGCCCACTTCGCCCTTTCAGCCTCCCAGCAGTAAGAGCGGCCCTGGGGCCAAGGAGGTCTCCCTGCTGGATCTGGAAGACTGTGAGTTGCCTGGGGAGGTGGCTTGGGTGTTGGCCCAGGACGATATTGTGAAGTGCCCTCCCACTGCCATGCACCTCGCTGTCCATGGTGCTGAAGTTTGCTCCCAGAGCCCTAGGCTCCCTGCCACCAACTGCATCTGCCCCTCCCTAATTGCAGTCTGCCTTATCTCCTGATGCAGTCATCCCTCCCAGTGTGCAGCCTGTGTCTCCTCCCACGGTTGTGTCTACCAGTCTGGCTACTGACCTGGAGGGCCTGACACTCACAGACTCCTCTCTGGTGCCCTCTGTGAGTGAGGCAGGAAAGGGACAGGGGTGGGACAGGATCACATCTCTGTGCCATGTCCTGTGATCTGGCTTTGGATGTGTGGGGAGGTGTGGTGGAAGGATGGCTTTGAATCCTGCTGACAGGGTGGGTGGGGCCAGGGCTGGGCCACCTGTCCCCACTCCTTACATTTGTACATGGCTTCCTCTTCCATACCAGCTGCTGAGCCCAGTGCCAGGCATGGGGAGGCACGAGCTGCTGCACCAGGTAGCTGGCGAGGGGCTGGCTGTGGACTATGCCTTCAGCCGCCAGCCTTTCTCCGGGGACCCCCACATGGTGTCTGTGCACATCTACTTCTCCAACAGCTCTGAGACCCCCATCAAAGGCCTGCACGTGGGCACCCCTAAACTGCCTGCAGGCATCAGCATCCAAGAGTTTCCTGAAATAGGTACAGAAGGGCCCTGGATGGGGTGGAGGTTGTAGTTCCTGGGCAAAGCCAGTCTTTCTGTGGTTGCTCTTGGCCAGTTTTGAGCCAAGCTGGGGGCACAGGCATGCCACCTAACATGGTCCATGCTAAGGCAGATGAGAAGGAAGCAAGTTCACATTAGGGTGGATGATACCTGCAGCAGAAACTTGGGGCCTTGGTTGTCTCAGGCCTGACTAAGCTGGGTGTTGAGATGCAGGAAAGAGTGAGGGGCCATCTCCAGGGGTCCAGAAAGCAGAGTTGCATGGAGAGCAGTCAGCTCTGTCAGAAAGAAGCCAGCCTAGTTCCAGGCTTCTTGGGTGATGGTGACCTGTCCCACCCCTCCTATCACTTCAGAGTTGCTGGCACCTGGAGAATCTGCCACTGCTGTAATGGGCATCAATTTCTGTGACTCAACCCAAGCAGCTAACTTCCAGCTGTGGTATGTTTTCAGCCTGAGGTAGGGGGCAGGATGAAAGGAAGGGAGGGTGGGTGGGGCAGTGGCAGAGCTCGTAACCTAGCAGCCATGTCCAGGCTCAGGTCTTCACTCAAAGTGTATTATCTCTGTGCCCTGCCTTTAGCTGAGAGGGCTCAGTGGGGGCAGATCCTGGCCTCACGTCCTCTCTCCATCTCCTTCCACCCTTGCCAGCACCCAGACTCGGCAGTTCTATGTCTCTATTCAGCCTCCTGTTGGGGAGCTGATGGCCCCTGTGTTCATGAGTGAGAATGAGTTCAAGAAGGAACAGGGTGAGTGCTCCCTAAGCTTGCTGTGTGGGGCAGGGCTGGAATCCTGTCTCCTCCAGAGAGAGGGAGGCCTTGTAGTCTGTGCCTCCAGCAAAGCCTTCACAGAGCCTAGAACATTGTGGTAAGGCTTCAGAGAGAACGTGGACTCTGCCTGGCAAAAAAGTCTAGGCTTCCTGGGTATTGGTGGCATGTGCTTATAACCCCAGAACTCTGGGAGGCCGAGGCAGGAGTATTACAAGCTCAAGTCCAGCCTGGGCAACTTGGCAAGACCATGTCTCAAAATTTAAAAAGAGCTACGGGTATAGCTCAGTAGAAAGGCCCTGGTTCAGTCCCCAGTATGGGGGGGGCGGGGGGACTTAGCTGTATATTGTGTTCGAGGCCATGTTAAACTACATAGTGAGACCTTGTCTCAAAAAACAAAAGTTTAGTCCTGTGTTCCAGCTGGGAAACAGCACGCATAGAGGTGCACAGTTGGGAACAGCTTGATGTTTGGGGTACAGGAGTCCAGAGCACAGGGAAACAGTAAGAGCAAAGCTGAAAGCATTGTTGGTCACAGTATTAGCAGCCTATATGCCATGCTAAAGGATGTCAGTTCCATTACCATTTCACAATTAGACATTCCAGAGCTGAGAGAGGTTATAGAAATCATTATGTCCAGCATCATCTTTAGAGGGATGAGGGCCTAGAAATTCCATTTTCCTAGCAGTGGTGGAATCACGAAGGAAGGAGTATGTTCTATCCGATGCTTCAGAAAAGGGAATCCAGCAGTGCTCACAGTTGGGGTTGGAAGTGTGCAGAAGAGAGGGCTACACAAGTGAAGGAAATACTGGCTCCACAAACCCTGGTTTTGTGTTTCATATCAGGTTAAGTTCTGTGATTACTCAGCTAGCTCTTGCAGCACATCTCGTAGGAAACAGAAAGACACATCAGAGCAGAGTGGGGAGCCCAGAGGCCTGCGTGGGAGAGAGGTATCATGAAGAAGGGAGCTGTGGAAGTTGCTCCCAGTGGAAGAGAGGGTGGTAGATAAACTGACTGACATGTCTGGTTTGGGTAGTAGGGAAAGATATGGCCCTGCATTTAGACCAGGGCTTGGTGCATTTTTTTCTGTAATGCGTTATAAAATAGGCTCTGAGGGACACATGGTCCCTGTTGCAGGTGCTTAGCTCTACTGTTGTAACATAAACAGTAGCCACAGATGACATGTAAATTAATGAGTGTGGCTGAGATGTTCAGTGAGATGTTTTAATTTTTTTTAAGTTCCATGGGTTATGACATACTCATCTTCGTTTGACTTTTTTCCCCTGGGCCTGACAGACTATAGACTGGCTTTGGCCTGCAGGCTATTATAATATGCCGAACCACTGATCTGGAAGAAAGAGCAGGCCAGACAAGGGACAAGGGAAGGCCATGGATATTTCTGGGGGCTTTTAAGTTCACTTAGCAAGCTTGGGAGGAGGTGCCCGGGTGTCTGTGCCTGGGAAGACACTGAGCACTGAGGTGAGAGTAGAAGCAGTGAGCATTGCTGTGTGAGCTGGGGATGGGGCAAGAATTCAAGGACATAGCCTCGAGGAGAAACTGCATTTTGCAGAAGAAAAGGGGATGATAGGAGCAGGAGCAGAGAGAGGTGAGGAGAACAGGAGTACTGGCGAGGCAGAAGGGTACTTTTGGGTGGCCTGACGCCTTTGTATCCCTGTGTGTGGGAGGCCACTGCCAATCAAGGAGGAGCAGGCCAGTACAAGAGAAGTGGTTGGCTGTGGGGTTGGAGACCAGAGTGTGAGGAGATGAGTCCCCTTTGGTGAGCTTTGGTCACAAATAAGGAAGGAGACCAAGCTTTGGTGGGGCTGGAAGGATAGGAATGCAGGGTGTGGAGCTGTCAGTTCTCCAAAGGAGGCTTCAGGGGCAGCTGCTGTGAAGGTGCAGATGGGAGTCCAGCCTTGAGCCTAGCAGTCACGTGACCTTTTCAGGGGGCTCAACCTGCAGGGGCTGGGAAGGTGCTGGCCTGGGTTGAGGCCATCTGGGAAAGGCCAAAAGACATGGAGGTCCTCAAAGAACTGTGTAGCTCCCCGGGTCCACTGGGTACTCACAAGTGGATGGTGGCCCAATGTCTGCTGATAGAAAATACCAAATCAGTCCCTGATCAACATCATGGACAAAGCCTGAGGCAGGTCTGTGGGGGAAGTGCCCTTCTCCAAGGCTGAAAAAGGGACCCCAGCTGCCTGGATCCCAGCCTGGCCCAGGCTGAAACATGCTGGGCTGGCCTTTCTGCCACCTCTCCTCTTACCACAACCTTTGTTCCCAGGGAAGCTGACAGGCATGAATGAGATCACTGAGAAAGTCATGCTGCCAGACACCTATTGGAGTGATCACACTGTGGTACAGAAAGTGACTACCACTGCCAACTTGGGCCGTGTTCCTTGTGGGACATCTGATGAGTACAGGTACCTGCATTTGCAGGGTCTGGCTGGAAGGATAGCTCTGGCCCCTAGTGGCTGAGCCCTTTCCAAACCCCTCCATTCTGACTACTGCAGGTTTGCGGGGAGGACACTGACCAGCGGAAGCTTGGTCCTGTTGACTCTGGATGCCCGGCCAGCTGGTGCTGCCCAGGTGACAGTCAACAGTGAGAAGATGGTGATTGGCACCATGCTGGTGAAGGACGTGATCCAAGCTCTGACCCAGTGACGTCCAAATGCTGTGATGCTATCTATGACCTCTTTGGTTCTCACCTGTCCCTTCCCCAGGACATCTAGACTGTCACACCCCAGCTCTCCTGTCAGCCTGTCAGTTAGCACTGGGTAGGAGGTCCCCTCATTAGTGTTTATTAGGCACCTCATTCCTGAGTAACCTGTGCAGAGGGAAATGGCAGTTGTTTCCTTCAACCCTCTATGCTTTCTGTAACTATGTTGCAAAATCTCAATAAAACATCCTCCCTAGATTTTGCCTCACCTGTGCTGATTGAGTTGGGGGCTGAGCTTCTAAGGGTGGCTGTGTTTAGCTCATATGACCTTGTGGGGAGGGAAAAGAGGCTGGATACCCCACAGTGATATCTCTGGTAAGGAGTCTGAATACCCCACAGTGATATCTCTGGTAAGGAGTCTGAAGGTATTGCTGAGATATAGGACAGTGCCAAGAGGCCAAGTGAGAGCCCTTCAGTCCTTTTTATAAGCTCCTGCAGAAGCAAGTCTTCTTTTGTGGCCAGCAGTGCCAATTTCCTCTTGTGGGCCCTTGGGAAGGAGGGACTCAGCCTATGAAGAATTACTCAAACACAGCAGTTCAGGGTGCCTGTGGAATTCAAAGCATGTCAGTTCCATTTGGATGCAGAGCCCAGGGGCCCCACCCAGCTGGGAGGAAGACCTGGAAACCTTAGAGGAGAATAACCCTACATTTATGTGTGTGGTGGGGGGAGGGTTCTATTAACATGCAGATTCTGAACAGTAGGTCCCTGACAGGCTGAGAGTCTGCATTTCTAAGAGGGAGGCCTTGCTGCTGCTCCACACACTTGAGTAGTGGGGACTGGTGTCCATGCCTACAGTAAACCTGGTAGGTATCTCTGGTGACTTGTCTAGAGAGGAAAGAGGCTGAAAGAAACATATATATGAGGTGTTCTGTTAAGAAGAGCCATGGATTTCATGTAGGCCTCCTCAGAGTGCTTACTACTGTGCATCATGCCCACCCCTCCACCCACTGTGAGGACACAGCATGTACTATTGCCCATGCATGATTCTGACCTTCAAATGTTTTTTCCCACAGAACATTTTAACTGGGTGTTATGGATTGTATCTAGATGTCCCCCACAAAGACTCATGCAGTCACGAGGGCTGGCTTCTAGGATTTACAATTGATTCATGGTCCAATGCTGGGATTACAGATGGGCTACATCTATGGGGGGTGGGGGTAGCCTACATGCAATATAAATGTGGGAAAGAGGCTTGCTCACTTGTGCCTTTCTGCTCTTGTTGCTTTTGCTGTTTTATGCTGCCATGAACTATATCTCTCTGCCACGTGCTGTTCTTGGAGTCAGCTCAGTACGGACTGAAATCTCCACAAACTGTGAGCTAACTAAACTTTTCTTTTTTTTTGCAGGAACAGGGTTCAAACTCACGACCTTGCACTTGCCCAGCAGGCACTTGTGCCATGGAGCTCTCTCCCCAGCCCCCTAAACCTTTCTTTAATTCTGGGTGTCAGGTATTTTGTCTCAGCAACAAAACAAAGGAAACCAAAACAGAATAAGTACCGGAGTCATGGCTGTGATTATACCTGACCATGTGGCTCAAAAGCCTTTGGGAATGGCTGTGGGAAGAGTTTGGAAAGGTGTAGAGATGTCTCTTGAAAGAGTAGAGCTGGAACACCTTAGGCTATTTTGTATGAGAGATTCTGGTCAGAGCTCAGAAGACCAGAAAGCTGACCGAAATCCTGCCAGTAAAGACCAGGCTTGGGAAGTTTCTTCTAGGAAAGACTGAATTAGCTGGCAGAGTCCAGATGATGTACATTATGGCTTGGCAAAAAGTTTGTCTCCACATTGCTCTTGTCCAGGGACTTTGCCTGTGACTAAAATTGAGGGTGATGGATTAATCTGGCAGAAAAAACGGCTGGGGAGATAGCTCAGTGGTGTAAGCACCTGCCTGGCAAGCACAAGATGCTGAGTTCAATCACCATTACCACATGCTGTGCTGGCCCCAGACCCTTCGTCTAAATTTAAAATATATAATCTGGCAGAAGAAATTGCAAGGCAGTCAAATGCTGTGACAGTGGCATGGCTATTCTTGGGGGGTTATCCAAATTAGTGTTGCAGGGCTGGGGAGATAGCTCAGTAAAATAAACACTTGCCTGGCAAGTGAAAGGGCCTGAGTTCAATCCCTGGCTCAAAAAAAAAAAAAAAAAATTAGTGTTACAAATCAAGAGCAAAGAGTACAAAAGAATGATTTAAAATGTGAATTTAGCTAGTATAGAAGCTCCAGTGAAGTTGTAAACTGTAAGGTCAAAACTGAGGAAATCTTGATTGTGGAGATGGAACTAAAGAATACAAAGGATAGCTGAGGGCATCACAAGAGGCAGCTGAGTTCCCACCCTTTATAGCTTCAAAACTGCAAAAGTGAATGACTTTGCTTTAAGGAAAAAGCCACAGAGCACTGTGTTCCAGAATAGTGGTAGCATAAAAAGTGTGTGGTTCCTCAGAACTGGATTCAGTGTCCAGTGATTCAGACACTTGACACCCCTATGGCCAAGAGAGAGAAATACATGACTACTGCTCTAGCTGCAGCAGACCTTGGCATTATCCTCATAGTGCTGGTTTCAGGTGTATGCAGAATTTAAGCACTGTGAAGTTAAGAAGGCTTATACCCCAGTTTCAATTGCCTGAGAGAACAATGTGTGAAGCTGTCAGTGTGAAACCAAAGTTGCAGCAGAGACCTCAGAAATTTGAAGAAGTCCAAAATGAATTGTCTGAAGAAAATTGCAAGGAGGAAGCAGAAAACACTGAAGAGAGAAGCCTTGGGAGCTACAACCACTGCAAGTGCCATAGGGGTGGAGCCATGGAACCCCTTTGGAGCTCACAGCTTGCTACAGCTTGCTCTGAATGGTCCACGTGGAACTACAGCTCTTAATGTTTACTTCACTGAATGTTTGCTTTGATCCCATTCCTTTGTATCCTGTTTGTAACTTTTGAAATGAAAATGTCTATTTTGTGCCATTGAATGTTGGAAGTGTTTAACTTTTATTTGTACAGGGGCTCAGAACTAAGTTTTCCTTAAATCTTGGAGGAGGCTTGGGGTTTGGACTTTTCAGTAATGCTGAAACTGTTAGGACTTTGGCAACTCTTAGAGATGGGCTAAAATGCCTTTCACATAAGGGATGTGCATGAGTCTGTGGAAGCCGAGGGGTAGAAATGTTATGGTTAGTGTCTAGATGACTCCCCAAAGCCTCATGCAGTCTTGGGGCTGGCTTCTAGTTTATGATTCATGGTCCAATGCTGGGATTATGGTTTAATTTTATTTTTGTATTTTTAGGGAAGAATCTACAGGGTGTTTAGGGTCTTGCTACTAGATCAGACTCATAGTGATCCACCTGTTTACAGCCTCCCAACAGCTGAGATTATAGGCCCGTGCCACCACACCCAGTCTCAATTGCCATCTCAGTGCGCCCTGGGGGTGGGGCTGGCAGGGCAGGCATGGGGATCAAACCCCCAGCCCCTGCACTTGCTTGCAGGCGCTTTAATCTGCTGTGCTATTTGGCCGCCCCAATGCTGGGATTAGGGGTATGAGTGCTATACCCACCTTGGGGCAGGAAGCCTGCATATAATATAAGAAAGAGAAAGAGGCTTGCTTACTCCTTCCTCCCTTTTTACTCTTGTTGCTTTTGTTGTTTTCTGCTGCCATGAACTGTTGCCCTCTGCCATGTGCCACTATTCCTTGGATTAGGGACTGAAATCTCCACAAACTGAGCTAAATAATCCTTTCCCTGTTTAATTTTGGATGATGGTATTTTGTCTCAGTAACTAGAGAAAAATAACTAAGACACTGTGTTAAAGGAATAGGCTCCAGGGATAGCCTGGGACATGGGCCCAGCTTCTGATCTTCTCTAACCAAGACTCTAGATCCATGACCATACCTCCCTGCAGCTTTGTCATATAAGTATCCGTGGGCCAGTCTGCCCACAGGAAAGCCAGGAAGGCTGAGATAGGAGTGGTTGTCCTATAGAGAATGAAAATAAAGCCATGGCCAGAGGACAGCCCTTCTTGTGGCTTTGGGGACTTTCTCAGCTCTGTGACCCCAGACTATAGCCACAGTTATGGCTTCCTGAGGAACCCTGGCACCCCAAGTGTCCCTGGGATTATGGCTTCTGTCACTGCAGGTGGAACTGGCCCATCAGTGCATGGGCACTTGAATGCTCCTGAATCAGCACCAAGGAGATACTCTTAGAAATGTAAACAAGGATCACTAGAGATTCTTCATGGGCCTTTATTTTGGACTTAACTTCTGGTGATTATATATGTAGCCAACCTCCCAGATGAACCAGAGCTCCCAGCTTCCTGGTATGGTACTCTGTGTCACATTTTATCAGGGTTGGGGTGTATGAATAACAAGTATTCTATGAGTAGGTAGTAAAAAGCATTGCATTTCAACTCTTGTCTTTCTGTCTGCCTGCCTCTCTCTCTCTCTCTCTCTCTCTCTCTCTCTCTCTCTCTCTCTCTCTCTCTCTCTCTCTCTCTCTCTGTCTCTGTCTCTGTCTCTGTCTCTGTCTCTGTCTCTATTTGCTGTGGAGAAAATCAGCTGACACATCTTAGACCAGTACTGAGGCCTATGTGATAAGGAATGAAAGGTTTTTCTTGCACCCACTGAGTGAGCCTGGATGCAATGTAGGGTTCCCCCTTCCCCAAGAAAAGCTTCAAATGTTTGTAATTCTGCTGACTTGAGTACAACCTCATGAAAGACAATGAGATGGATCTACCAGCTAATAAACTAGTCTTAGATTTCTGGCTCTCTGAAATTGTGAAATAACATTGTTTTAAGCTGCTTAGTGTTAGGGCAATAAGTAATTAATATGACCCAGCCTCTGACCTGGCTCCTGGCTGTTGGGAAAGCCCTACAACCTGAATCTCCAACCTGCAGCACATGGTGCAGCTGTAGTCCTTGTTTCAGTGGCTCCTTTCTGGCTCAGGAGGCTGCCTGTTGGTAGCATTCAGAGCCCAGTGATATCAGATTGGTAGTTTGAAGTCAGCCATAGTGATAAGTATTTCTACGAGGGAAATGGGCAAACACAATTAAGTTCTTGATCTCCAAATGAGGTCCATTCTGGAAGAACATTTATAAATTGGATTCATTGGTAATCCAACAAAATGAGTCTTACGTAGTACACCTGTGAAAATTTGTAAGTCCAGGACTTATGGTACAAAAGGACTTTTCCCTCCTCTATCCAAATATCGTTCATCAGCCTTTTACTGCCCTTAATTACTCCCATTCCTTGTCTCTAAAAAGTTCTAAGCCAGAGTATGGTGGTTCATACCGGCAGTCCCAGCTGAAACCAGGCTTGTGTGAGCCTGGGAATCCCAGAACAGCCTGGGCAACACAGCAAGACCCTATCTCAAATTAAAACACAAAAACTGGACATGGAAGTGCATGCTTGGAGTCCAAGCTACTTGGGAGGCTGTTGGCAGGAGGACAGCAAGTTCAAGACCAGCCCGAATAACTCAGCAAGATTATTTCAAGGTAAAAAACAAAATATAAAAAGGACTGGGGAGCTCAGTGTGACAGTGCACGACAAGCATGTTCGAGTTAGAGTTCAATCCTAACATTGACCAAAAAAAAGTACATTTCAAATTTAAACAGTAAAATAGAAGCTTAGCAGAATGGTGCACACCTATAATCCCAGAACTCTTGCAGAGTGTAGTAGTAAGATCCTGAGTTAGAGCCCAGCCTGGGCAGCTTAGATCCTGTCTAAAAAATAATTTTAAAAGGTTGGGGAATGTAGCTAAGTGTGAAGGTCCTATATTTAATCCCTATATATTTAAATATATATAAATGTATATAAAATTGCCTGTATGCTGATCACATGCCTTAAAACTAAAGCATTTGTCAATTGACCTGACCTTCTGCCCATTTTACATGCTTTCCCTTTCCCACCTGAAGTAAATCATTCTGGATTTTGTTTACCTGTGGTAGTTTTAAGTACACACAGATACATTCCTAAGTAATATATTGTATTGTACTTTGTGAGAATGAACTGCACATTTTAAAATTTTCTATCTGTGGCATCTTAGAATTTGTATTATACATCTTGTTTTAAAATTCTGCACTGTCAAATTGACCTTTAATTCATTTCTTGCCTGATTTTACAAATATATTTCCCATTGTGTGACTCCATCATTTATTCACTCATTCTACTGTTGGACATTTGTTATTTTGTTTTTGTAACTATAAACAAAACAGCTATAGCCATTTTTGCTTGTGCCTTTTTAATGTGTCAAAGTTTCTATTTGTTTTCCACTCCATTCCTTGGAGTGGAATTTCTGGGTCATATAAAGGTTTCCAATTTAACTAGATAATATCAAATTTTTCACCAGAGTACTTGACATCAAGGAAATTTACAGAAGCTTCATTCATAATACTCCCAATCTGGGAATAATCTAATTCTAATCAACATGAGTGGAGAAATCAGTTACAGTATGTCAACACTGTGAAATATCACAGGAGTACAAAAGGACTGAGCTACATGCAGCATGGTGAATATGTTGAGACAGATATGTTGAATACAAGTAGCTAGCACCTACAAGAAATTCAGAACAGGCAAGATGATTTATGACAAAAGCATAAATACCAATGACCATTACCTCAGGGTGGAGGTTGGGGGAGGGCACAATGGAGCCTATGAGGTGGAGAGCAGCTGTGTCTGGCTACCTGAGTGTATCTATCTTCACATGTGTAGATTTAAGATGTCTGTATTCTATGCACTCTACTTTTTAGAGAGAAAGACAGAGACAGAGAGGGATGGGGAGAAAGAGAGAAAGAGACAGAGAGACAGAGAGAGAGAGACAGATTTTCATTACGTAGCCCAGGCAGGCCTCAAACTCCAAATCCTCCTGTTTTAGCTTGCTGAGTAGCTGAGATTACAGGTATGCTTTTCATTTGATGGAAATCCTAGTACTTGAGAGAGATCTGAAACTAGATTCTTGGGGGCCAGGGAGATAGCTCAGTAGAATAAGTGGTTGCCTGGGAAGCACAAGGTCCTGAGTTCAATCCCCAGTACTCCAAAAAAAAAAAAAAAAAAAAAAAAACAAACCCTAGACTCTTGGTAGATTGTGTATTGCAAATATGTAGTGGCTTGCCAATAGTATTTAACAAACTAAATTTTAAAATTCCAGTGTGGTCACATTTAACATCTTCCTTCATATCCTGTTGTTTATAAGTTTCAAAATTCATCCATACGCTAAAATAAAAAAAAATTGTTTTCTAAAAAATCTTTATTTGGCACAGGGTCTTGCTATGCATCTCAGACTCATAGTGATCCTCCTGTCTCAGCCTCTCTAGCGCTGGAATTACAGGTGTGAACCACATCTGGTTTTGGTGGCCAGCATGGCATGTGGTACAGGGGATCAAACCCTGGTCCTTGCACTTGCTAGGCAGGTGCTTAGACTACTGAGCTATCTCCCCAGACCAAATGTTCTATAGTCTTAAAAAAAAAAAATCAGTTTTTCACATCCTTAATCCACTGGAGATTTACATTTATGTATGATGAAAATGGGGCTGACCCACTGCTTTTTATCTTACTTAAAACGACACAAAAACAAACATGGTTTCTTCTGCACAGGTTTAGTGAGATTTGAGCAGACTGGCCCTTGTAATGTTGAGTTTCCCCTTTCTGCAGTGGGGAAATCGTTTTCTTCTAACCATTTCCTTCTTTCAGCTCTCTGCCTGCAGTGGAAGTGCTGAATACTTGACCATGTAAAAACTTACAGGTTATGTGTTAAGGATATAGCTCAGTGATGAAGTGCCTGTCTAGCATGTGGCCCTGGGTTTAATTCCTAGTGTCAAAAACAAAAACAAAAAAGCAGAGCCAGCCAGATAGCTCAGCAGATTAAAGTGCCTGCTTAGGCAAATACAGGGACCAGCGTTCAATCCCTTGTGTGCCACGTTGGCGCCCCGCTCCCGGGGTGCACTGTGACAGCAATAAAGAATGAGAATGGGCATGGTGGCACATGCCTGCAATTCTAGAGCTTGGGAAGCTGAAAAACTGGAGGATCACTACAAGTCTGATCTGTGTAGCAGACCCTGTACTAGATAGCAAAAAAATCAACAAATAAACAGAAAAGCATTACAGGATCCCCTCTGTTCTGCTATGGCGTGTATTTAAAACAATCCAGCCACAGTTTTACTTAAACCCTGCATTGTCAATTTGGGGCTTGACTACAGAGATAGTGCCTAGCATGGCTGGCCTCAAAGGCTCTGAGAATGGATAATGCTGCCTGTTTGTTCCCATTGCTTCTGCCATTGCAGCTGTCCACACCTGCATGATGGAGGTGGCAGACACCTTTCAGTCTAGCAGTGTACTCCTGTATGACTCAAAGGCTTAAGTGTGGGCAGAAAGCAAGGACTCACCACATGTGGGGTCACCCCTGTATCTGGACTTGGAGAACTCTGCCCCACACAGGAAGATGCTCATTGGTCTGTTCTCAGGTTATGAACCCAGAAAACTGGCTGGGTTTGAGTTTGAGTCCCTACTCTGTTGCTGCTGGCTTGGGGTCCTTGGGCAGGCTACTATTTTTGAGCTTCAGTTTTCTGGTCTGTAGTATGAGGTAACACTGGTAAAGCACTTCAAACTGTGCTAAACACACAGTATTAGTGAAAATGACCTATTGTTACCTGCAGCAGAAAGTTTAGGGAAAGAGATTTTAGGCAGTCAAAACTCCTGGTCCAGGCCACCTGAAAGATGTGTTTTCTTTCTCAGGGATGGGAGCTTTGAAATACAAAAGGGCTCCAAGACACCCATTCTGAGTCTCAGAGCTCCACCTGCTCCCAGTACTGAGGCACCAAACTGGGAGTTCATATGTTTTATGTCAGCCTCCAGACAAATCTCAAGCTTGCAACCTTCTTGCCTCAACCTCTGAAGTGCTGGGATTACAGGCATGTGCTACTGCACCAGCTCAGGACAAACTTAGCTTTTGGGTCAGGAAGGACCAATTACAAAGGACTACAAACACAGTCACATGGGGTCCCTGGACTTACAGTTCACATTTAACGACTAAACATTTGAAAATATTCTATGTCCAGCTTTTCTGAGAAGATACAGCTTGGCTGGGACCTTCTTCCTCCATGCAGAAACTTGGCTCAGGTATCATGGAACAGCATCTGGGTGTGGCACCCCGAGAGCCCAAATGAGATACACCATGCTGCTGCCAGCTGGGAGAGCAGAGGTTACAGGAAGGAAGCTCCCTAGACAGGGGTTCACCTGGTCCTTGCAGTCCTCACCCTCCACACCCCTGACCTCAGCAACCCTGGCGAAGCTCCCTCTGTAGGACCTGGGATGAGTGGAAATTGGCCAATCTTGCCACTTGGCCCTATCTGGACTTCTCCAGCATCTGTCCTTATGCTTTATGTCTTCTCCCCAACTAATCCTGAAACAAGACGTATGCAGCAGTGTTTTCACCCCTTGGCCTGGGAAAAAACCAGCATACTTAACCACGCTTCTTCTCAGCCATGAGATTCAGGGCAGCCTCACCAGCCTGCCAGGATGGTGGCCGTGCCCATGTTTCCCAACTGCCAAGAGGTCCCTTGAGCACAGGAAGTGCTTAATGAACAGTATACCTCAGGGAACACTTGGCGCTCAAAACACTATGATCCCCATTTTCTGCCCCCTCCTAAACGGCTGTTTCCACTGAACTACAACCCCAGCCCCTTTTCTGTCTTTTGAGATAAGGCACAAATCACTTGTTTCCCAGTGTTTGAACTTTCTATATCCCTGCATGCTCAGGGTTCTGTGATCACAGGCGTGCAACGCCACTCCGACGCCAGTAACATCTGCTTAAAAGCCCAGACAACTGCCAACCCGTTCACAAATCTTCAGTTTCCAGCTCGCTGCAAAATAAAGTCCCTTGGCACACGCGCGCCTTTTCGATCCGGGGCAGATACAGCAGCTCGCCGGCTGGGTGCTTGCTCTTCTCCGCCCGCGCTCGGCTCCCCGCCTGGAATGCCGTCCCCGCCTCTGTGCCGCCGGGGTTTCCGGTCCGCTGCAGCCAAGCCGGGCGCTCGTCCTCCTCGAGCCCGGGCTTCCCCACGCCCCGGCCGTGCAAAGCTTCCCTTCCGAGTCCGGCGGAGCATCGCAGGCGGCTCCCAGGGAGCTGCGGAGCAGAAGGGCCCCCAGGTGTCGGCAGCTTTCCGGAACCCCCGCCGCCGGCCCGCCCCCGACCTGAGGCCACCACTGAATGCAGTAGGCGTCCCCAGCTCTCCGACAAAGCACGCCTGTCGCTAAGGTTCGTCAGCCGCGCCCTGTTCCCTGGGGGGAAACTGAGGCCCGCGTAAGGACGCGACTTGGACAGGCACGCGAGGAGGACGCGCGTTCACGTCGGGACTTTCGCCCCGCGTCCGGGTCCGGCGGGTGGCGGGGCCAGCCTGGGCCGGGCCGGCGGGGCGGGGCGGGGCTGGCAGCACAGGTGCCCCGCATCCGGCGGGGGCGGCTCCCAGCTTTATAAGCCTCCCGGCTGGGCGCTGCGCGCGGCCCGCTGCAGAAACAGAGCCACGTGCGTTCGCGTCCCTGCCGGCGTCTGGCCGCCGGCCGGTCCGCCCGTCAGTCAGTCAGTCAACCTGGAGGGGCCAGGCCCCATGGCGTTCCCACCGGTAAGAGCCGCCCGCCGCCGGGGCGGGCCGGTTCCGTCACCACAGCTAACGGTCCGCGCGCCGCCTCGTGGGCCGCGGTGCGTCCTCCCCGCCTCTCGGGCGGGGCGCGGTCACGTGCCTGCGGGCGTGGGGCCTCGTGGAAGGGTATGCGGCGGCAGGGGGGCGGGGAGCCTCCCCGTGACTCAGGGCCTTTGGCTTAAAGGCGCCGCGGCCCCGGAACCGAGTAAGCGACTCTCGGGCCGTCTTGAACGTAGGGTAAGACAGGTGCGGACTAAGCGGAAAAGAGCCTGCCATCGTACCCCCAGCCTACTCGTGCAACCGTCGCACGTGAAACCCGAGGCTTGCCCCAGCTGCGAGTCTCCTTTATACCCCATGGGGCGGGGCTCCTGGCTGCGTGAACCCTGGCAGCTGGGCCAACGTTCTGTGAAGAGTGCCGCGACGGCGCGAGCGCGGCCCCTTTAAGGCGGAAGGATTGGTCCTCGTGCAGCACGCCTTCTTAGCTGGGGGAGATCACGTGGCTTCACACGTCCAAGTGGCGCGAGAGCCCGAGTCCCGGGGTTGCACGCGCTTGGGCGTCGAACCCCGCGGTCCCGCGGCTTTGAGGTGGGTTCGTGCGCCGGCGGAGGAGAGCCGGTGAGGCGGTGCGGCTGTAGCGCCCCCTAGGCTTGCTGGCGTGACCCGGTGAGACGCATGCATGTGGCCCCAGCGTCGCTATGCCGGCATTTTCCTCAGTCCGGGCAGCGGTCAGGTGCGCATAGGCGGCGTGCGAAAAAGGGGTGCGTTGGGAGGTCCGGGACGCGGGCTGGAGCGGCCCTCGCCCGGCCTTGGGGTCAGGACTTCGCCGCGTGGGTGTCCGTGAGTTCCGTCGACCAGAGCCCCGCCGCGCCCGGTGCTCCCGTGGCCCCTGAATGCAGATGGCCCGCGCTGCGGACCGCGAGGCGGCGCCCAGGCCGGGCTCGCGCGCTGCTACTTCAGCCGCCGTGGCTGGACGCGGCCGCAGGATGGGTCGCGCTGGCTCGCCTCTTGTGAAGTGTTGAGAAGTAGAGGTCAGTCCGGGGAGGCCGAACAGCATCCGGGAAATACGAATCGGCAATGGTTTTCCTGGATTGTTCGCTTTTCTCGGAGCTAGATGAAGGTCGACATTTTGCTGTGGGGAGCGACCCGCGACAGGAGCGTGCAGGGCTCCTGCTGCTCACTTTTCATTTCTTTTGGAGTTAGCCTGAGAGAAGCTCTGCTCCCAGAGCGCTTTGCTTTGCGAGTGTGTGATTTGACTCCAGTTTGGTGGCATGGAGGTAACGCTCTGGACATTGAGGTGGAGCATTCTGGAAAACTGAAGCAGGAGGCTGACAAATTTGAGCCCACCAACTTTGTGAGGATTTGTTGGGGGGAAGGAGTGCAGCACACTGCGGGGGTCCTGGCTTCAATTTTCAGTATTGAAAACACAGGAGAATTTGATAGCATGCTGCCTTTATAAGAAATAAACAGCGTCTCTGTAATGAAAACACTTGTTTTTCCCCTTATTTTTATGGGCCTAGACTTGGGAGTGGAAGAGTGGTTGTGCCAGCCTGGACAGCAGACAGGTTAGGGAGTTAACGTGGTGGCCAATGATCTTGGGAACATTGGCAGTTAAGAAAGTCTTAGGGGTATTTGTTTTTACTATGGCATACGGTGTTCATGAGACAGAAAACAGGTGATGTTGATAAAGTTCCAAAAGTCCAGGCTGAATACCAAACTTAATAACAAATGAGCTGATGATAATGGCTGCCCAGCAAGCATTTTTCCTGAACACAGTTATTAGTTTTGTCTTTAATGCTTAAAATAGATTGCAAACCCAAACTCTACAGATGCCTGAGGTAACATATATGAGTGAAGGAAGACTATTACCCCTTCTGATCTAGGGAGTTCAGACCAATCATAACACCCTCCCTAACGACTTTTAAAGAGAGCAGCTATTGTCAAAGAAAAAAATGAGGGCCTGGATTTTGATGGATGTTTGACTTTTTCCCTAGTTACTCTGGCATCTGTCTTTGATAAATCCCCTGACTTTTAAATGTAGCAAAATTTTGAAATGTAAAAAATAATGTGAACTAAATGTAATTTTTCTGTAACGTTGGATTCAAATTGGTAGCTAGTTTGAGATCTGTCTTAAGACATTAGATTTCCCCCTATTTAACAGATGAGGAAATAGACTCAGGTTGAGTCATCAGGCTGTTAAGTGATGGAATCAGGTGCTGGGTCTTTTTGGTGTCATAGCCCAGTTTGTTGTATTATGTGTATTCTGGTCAGAGGGTTAATTGGTAATATGTAATACAGGGGAAAATGCTGGGGCTAGTCCTATATCTAGGCAGAGTGAACTGTAACAGCATTAGTAGAAATCTGTTGCTGTAGAAGTCAGTGGGTCTTCTGAGCCTTAGTACAGCAGGGTTGATGGCAGGAGGAATGTGCTGTGTCTATCATTCCATGATGTGTGTCAGAGCGGTTAGCTGATCTAGAAGCCAAAAGTCTAGAGAAAGCATACTCCTCCCACAGTGGGGGTTGACCCTCTCAGTCCTCTGCACAAAAGACTTTTCCTTTTTTTCAGGACAGTTAGAATTTTAGTAACCTTCCATTTAGGGCAAGGCAAATTTGAAATCATACAATTATTTTAAGAACTATATATTAGTAGAAAAAAAGCTTACTAAATTTGATTATTTTAGTTAAAAGACGTATAAAGATGACACTCAGATTTGTAAGAATTTTAATACATGTTTATTGATTTTGGTGCTGGATAGTGAACCCAGGGCTTTCTGCGTACTAAGCATATGCTCTGCTACTAAGCTACAGATAGTTTTCAAAAGCAGAATGTGGGGGGAAAAAACAGTATGTGGCAAGATATTCAGGAACATGGTCTTAGGGCTTAAAAAGGCCCTGCTCCAGGAATGAGAGATGTGGAGTCTTAATTTTAAGTAAAATCTTAGCATTGTACACAGCCCATTAGCAGGTGTAAAAGGTAAAAAGGTTTGTGTATTATTCCGAAAGATTTAAAGTGAATGACTGGGGATGTGGCTCAGAGGTAGAGCTCTTGCCTGCCTAAGGCCCTGGGTTCAACTTTTAGCAAAACACACACACACACACACACACACACACACACACACACACGGTAAACAGCATAGTTGAAGTCTTTGCTAAAGAGATTTTCCTGTAAAAATGTCATCATACAAGCTGAGTAGCTCTCTTACCTAGGCCTGGAAAGTTAAGAGATAGCAATTTTGAAATGTCTATACCACCTAGGTAGTCAGCTGTAAGTTCAATGGTTGCAGATTTGGGCAGTGGGATAGGGCTGGGGTGGAGAGAGGGGGAATGAAATAATTTCAGTTGTGTATTTGCTGGTGTCTTCATATTTTATGCCGTGTTGTGTATATAAGCATTTTCATTAGTTTGAGGTCCTTTGGCTAAATAACAATTCCTAAAATTGTTTGTTTCAAGAGTAAATTAATTAGTGGGTTTGTACATTTGTTTTGAAATTTGGGCAGGAATGTAAACCACACCCAGGTATTAATGTATAAACTATTATCTTCAGTAGCTTGTGGAAGCAGTAAAATAATTACGAGATGAAATACAAAATTTCTTGTGTGTATGAGAGAGCTGCAGTAAGCTCATCCTACTCTACAAATCTGATTTTCCTGGATAGCGTCTAAACTGACTTACTCTGGAAAGAATTTTTAAAAAAACAAAAACCCTAAGGCAGAGGGATATAAGGGGATTAGATCTGGAGCTTGAGATGCAGGAGGTTATATAAAGAATTTTGCCTTTTGTTTTATTTAAAACCAAGAAGCACTGATTGCACCCTTTCAATGTTTAAGCTGTTTGGATCCTTCTAACTCCGCCTGTTTCCCTCCTACATTGCAGCTTTAGAAATGTACTTTTATTTTTTGTACAACTATTGCAGCATGTTTTTAGTTAAATTTGTATATGAGAGAATCTTCTGCAAGTACAGATATCAGTGATCTAAAGCTCTTATGTTGAAGACTCTGCAATTAGTCATTTCTTAATTATAGCTGAAGGGATTGAACTACTGTGTGTGGTG
>PVKN010010573.1:0-22480 GCA_004027915.1 Capromys pilorides
GAGTAAAAGTAACTAAGACATTGTGATTTTGATGACACATAGAAAAAATGAGGTACTTGAAGAGTAGGTTATGCTGTCCGAAGAAGGGCCAGTGACCAAGACATGGACCCAACAGAAGGAGAGACAGGCCCCTCAGTACTGAAGAGCCTGCTCCTCTTGCTCTGATTCTGTTCTTTGGTAGAATCTTTAGGAAAATTGAGTTTGGTTGTCAAGGAGGTGAAAGAGGCATGGAATGAGATTCAGCAGAAGGTTAAAAAAAAAGAAAGAAAAGAAAAAACAGACCAGAGAGAGATCGACTGGTATAGACATGGTTGAGTGGTTATAAGGCTTTGGAGTAAGATAATAAGGAGAGAGCAGCATTAGACAATATGCACAAGGACAATTAGTGTGAGGAAAATAGGGTTTTCCAGGAACCCTGCAACTTGCTGAATTTACAGGAATCATGGAGATTTTTGTTCTACTTAGGACAGATGGCAGGAATAGAAAGGAAAAGAAGGAACCTACCCTCTACATTCTCCAGTAAGTGTGCATGTTTTTCAGCAGGCCACTAGCTGGCAGGGCTGACCTGGCCATGGGCAGTCCCAGAGAAGGTATACGCTATCCAGAGACTCATTTATATAGGAGTCGGAGGCCAGAGGAAGGAGAGAAACTTGAAGAGATGCTGAGACTTAATGGTAAACCTTTTAGAGACTAGAGGGCTCAACCACAACCCCAAACCCACTTAATTATCACAAAGTCCCAATGCTGCAATGAACCCCAAATACTGAGGTTTTAGATTAGAAAAGAGTAATTAATACATTAACATCTTTTGTCTTAAAAACAAGTAACGTGTGCCACGGGTTCACCACCAGTGGTTTAAAGCAACCAAGACAAAGAAGAAGGGAGAGGTGTTGGGAGTCCAAGCAAAGGCAGGACCGAGTCCAGAGAGGTTGGTTAGTCACAGAGAGGACCTGGAGTCTGCAGGGTCTATAGAAGGTTATTTAAACTAACAAGGTAATGCCTCTGTTCCCTGTGCCACTTTACAGGTTATATAGTCCTGCTAGGTATGGCTCTTAGTCAGGTATCAGTGGAGTGAAGGGAAACAGAGGCAACCACACAGCACTGAATTGCTATCCTCCAACCGCTTTGGGCAAGTATGGAAGACTGATGCTTCTACCAAAGATCTGCAGAGCAATTAGTATTTTTGCTCAAGAGCTATATAGTTCATCTTTAACATCTGCAGGTCACAAGAGCTCTGTAGCACCTTTTCAACTCTGCTATTACAGTGTGAAATAACTGCAAAAGTGAACACAGCCAACATACAAATGAATTGGCATGGTTGTATTTCAACAAAACTTTATTCATAAAACTACCCTGTTCCAAACAGTGATGGGGATGTGGATCTCAGAATGTAAAGGGGATTATATTTTACATGCCCCAACTTTCACAAATCCTGTAAACTTTTATAAGCCTACCTTTTCAGAGCCCGGGGAGTGGGCCCACCTCCTTAGAGCATCGCTCAGAATGTGTAGATGGCGTCCAACTGATGAGAAGCAGCCTCAGGTCCAGAACTCACGCTGCCATGCAATGTATACAGCTCACAAAACCTGGTCCTCAGAAATTCAACCAAGGCATTGGGTTGTGTGCATTACAGACACTAGCCAAATAGTGTGTTAACTTTTAGGGATTAGTGAGTGTTTGCTGTAAATCCAAGTATTGGAAAACACACTTCTGAAGTGTAAATAGCTTAATTTGCAAGGTCAGTGTAGGTAAAGACACAGTGATGAAATCAAAAGGCTGCTCACACAAAAGGCATGCATTGTCATTATCCCACTGGACAAGTATTCAGGCTAGAGGAGAAACACACCTGCCCTCAAGTTGCCTGCAGTCCAGTGAAAAGAAGCAAGTAATAAATCAACTAGACTGAAAGGTATCCAGGCATGTCGGCACATACCTCATGGAAGGCCAAGGCAGGAAGATTGCAAGTTCAAGGCCAGCCTGGGTAACTTGGAAAGACCCTGTCTCAGGACAAAAAATAGAAGGACTGGGGATATAGCTCACTCCAAAGGCCTTGGGGTCCATCCAAAATGTCACACAGAAAAAGAGGAAAATCAATAGTGCAGTGTATCACACAGTAGTAAAAGTGCTAAAAGGGAAAGGAAAGGGAATAGGAGAATGTGCGCTCACGTGTTCAGGTGCGTGTCAGGGTGGGGTGGACTGCATGCATATACATTTGCATGTATGTGTGTGCTGTGAATCATAGGGACACACAGCAGCACGCACTGATGGAGGGTCCTGGCAGCAGCTGGGATGGCTCAGCACCTCCACTGTGCACACCCCAACTGCTATGAACTGCTCCCCGTGGGTAGACCATTCTTTCACAGTGATTGGCAGAGAGGTCTCACTTGCCAGGTACCATTTAAAGAGAGACCCAGTGGAGGTGAGCAAGTGAGCCACGTGGACATCTAGAGGGAGGGAACTTCACACACAAATCAGTGAGAGCAAACCCAGGGGCAGGCCTGTGCGGGGTGCAGCCAGGAAAGAGCAAAGAGGTCACTTGGCTGGCCTGGAAAGTGCCTGATCAAAAGCACGCCTGCCCTCTGAGGTGGGAGAACTTGGCTCCAGTGACCGTGAAGGGCAGATCCACAAGTTTCCTCTTGTACTAAGCAGATTAAATAAGCCTTGTTCAAATTTGAGTTCATCGAGTTCATCGCTCTGTGATTTTGAATGGCCCTAGATGGCTCTAAATCCTTGTCCAATTCAAAGATCAATGTCACATCCTCCCAGAGGCAGGCTTCTTTGCGGTGCTTATGGGCTTCAGAGTAGGCACACTAGAGACACTTGTGAATAAAATGCCTCCTATTTTTGTTTCTGACGCCACTACAAGGTACACAGTCTCTCCCAACCAACTTCCTCCTTCCTGGCCCTTTCCGTGAGATGTTTCTAGCGCCCTCTCCTGTCTGGCAATAGTACTGTGTATTCCCCTAGACTGCTGGGCCCTTCTTTCCCCCGGCTCCCCAGTCTGTGTCTGTGGCTGAGAATGGCTAAAATAAACCCACATAGAGAACATTCCCATCTTTCCTAGATCACTCACTTCCTGTCCCACTGTAGGCTACATCTAGCAGTTTTATTGTTTAAAAATGCTGGGTCTCTTTGCCTCTATTCTCTGCAACTTGCTTGTACCTGACTCCCCACCTGCATGTCAATGAGCATTCCGGCACCAGTATCAGTGGCTTGAACATATTCTCCTCTGTCTCTCTGGGTCTCTTTTCATGAGAGGGCCCGAGCAGGAGGGGGCACGGAGTCAGAACCCTGGTCCTTTTGGGTACGTACCCAACAGCTCCCAGGGCTTCCAAGTGAGACACCAAAGCCATGGTAGTTTGCCCTTTGTAAGAGAAGCCACGGGGCAGACTGTCCACAGTGCAGTCTGTCAGCCAGCCAGAAGCGCACATTGCAGTCCTAGGCCCGTGCTCAAGAGGGAATGAAAATTAATTTTAATGGTAATTGTAGGGGCAGGTGAGGATTGAACAAAATCCATAAACCGAAGCTCCTGGCCTTCGGGAGGTGATTAGGTTCCAGACAACGCCACGAGGGAGCCATTGTGACAGAAGAAGAGACTAGAGCTCATTCTGCCCCCAACTCTTCAAACTCAGTAGAGAGCCCTTAGTAGCATCCACATGGCTGCCGCCTTGGCCTTGGCCTTCCCAGGCTGCACAGCTGTGAGACACAGAGGCGTGTTGCCAGAGCCACCTGTCCATGGTATTTAAACTGATAACATCCAGAGTTAAGACAGGGACTCAGGGCCCCTTCTTTCCTATCTATTCTATGCCTTTCCTTTCTCCATCTTCAGAAGAGAACCAAATGAGAAAGGTGCACTATTAATGATCTACCCGAAGTGTGAGTTTCTGGTAAATTCTGATACAACAGCTCCACCTGATTAAAATAAAACAACCTAGCAGATTAGCTCTGCACACTCCTGGGTGGGCAGGGGAGGCGTGGTCTTGGGTGCTGTACACAGCCCTTCAGTGGCTCTTCTCTGGCACTGTTTCCAGGCTCGGCTTCCCAGCTCTTTCACTCCACCCTGCTCTTGTGCCACGATGCTGCTGCCCTGGAGTCTGCCCACCACAGACCAAAACCCCAAGCAAACTGCGCTGTGCGTTCTTTAAATCGTAGGTGCTGGGTGTTGTCTCTGCAATGAGGAAAGCTACGACTCAGAGCAACTTGCTCCTTGAAGTTTCTCTAGGTGATGTAGAAACGGCTGTGCTGAAGTGCTCCTCAGTGGGACCCCTACCCAGTGCCATCCTCGGCAGCCAGAACATAGCCCAGAGAGAGGCGCCTTGTACCAGGAAAGAGATCCAGAATGGTGGCAATGAGAGGAAGGCACAGGTGTGGCTGTATATTTGCTCCGAAACCCCGAAGTTTAAAGGGCAGGGCAGACCAGCCTGCCACTTTCCTCTTAGATGGAATTGTATCCAACCACGTGGACAACAGGGCACAGGGGCTGAGGAGAGAAGGCAAGGACTAGAAGCACATACCTCTGCCTGCAGTGTCACTGCCGCCTAGCCGGTCCCTGCTGGTCCCTGACGCCAACCCCATGCTGATAGAGGATGCAGCCTGATCCTGTAATTGAACACTCTGTCCTAGCTACTGTTACATCCCAGATTGAAAACAGAAAAAATACACAGTAACCACATTGAAAAGTTGGCTCTGCCCCGCCTACCCTTTGCTTTCTGTGCATGGAATGGGGGCAGAGGCCTGTTTGATGCCAGAGGATGGCAGGGTAAGGAGACCGTGGCCTTCTGTGACACTCAGCAGCCCCCGCACTCTGCCCTAGCCTGCGTCTTCTCCTCCTCTGGCTGGGATGTGGAGCGACACACTTCCCACTCCAAGGGCAAAGTCTGCAGTGACGCCTTCTCAGTGACTTTGCATAGTCCCAATTGGGGTTGTGCGGACGATTTCCTAGGAGAAGTATAATGTGCTAGGCTCACATTCACTCGGAAAGGGAGAGGGAGACACAGCAGACCAGCTCGGTCTGCCTTCTCTCTTCAAGTGCAGTGTGTTCTCTGCCACTGCCTCTGTTCTCTGCCCCTGACCTTACAGAGTCAAATAGGAAGACGAGTCTTCCGGGAGGTACTGAACCTGAACACAGTGAGGAATGGCATCTCAGTGAGTGAAAGGACACAATCCCATCCTCAGAGTATCTGAGGAGAGCTGAATGCAGAGTTCACACAGGAAGGGGCAGGCTTGCACCAGGGAAGCAGCACAAAGGAAAGCCACACAGTCTCTCCTGACCGGGCACCCACTGTAAATGTGCCATCTGCTACCTTCTAATGATGCCGCTGGTGGCAGAAATGATGTCACCAGTCTCTGCCAGTGATTTTGCCAGGAGTGAGCCCCTCTGGAAGTGACAATCTCCCTCTGCAGTCTCCCTGGCCAGCAAAAATCTTAAGAAGCAAGATCCCCTCCTGGATGTGAAGACTGTGGCCCAGAGAGCCTGAATCCTCGAGTCCCAGATGGCTAGAGACAGATTGGCTGCAAGAGCTGCTGGAAGGTACCCTCCTCTCTCCTCTCTAACAGGCTGGCACGTGAGGGGACAGCCACCAGCCAAGGAAACCACCTCTTCCTTCTTCATTCCCAGATCGGTTCTCTATCCTGGCTTTTGGGCAGAGCTCTCAGAAGATTTCTAGGATTGCACCTGGGTGCTCTTGGAAAAGAACAAATGCTGCTGGGGTTCCAGGACTACAGAGCCCAGACAGGGAATTGGGCCCCAGCATCGAGGAATCCACTCCAATTTCAGACATTTGTATCCAGCTGAACTCCCAGCCTCTGAGCAGAGAGTCTGCTTCTCTGCTGGTCTCCTGCTGGCACAGGAGAGGATCCTGGAGAATCTGGCTCTCAGGCCCCCTCTGTGAGCGAGCTGTGCAATAGCACCCTGAAGACCAGCTGCGTGTGACAGGCTGGGAAGGGCCTGCACTCACAGCCGGGCGTGCAGAGCATGTGGCGGTCTGCAAGGTCACATCTGGCCATCTCTAAGCACTTGGGAGTGGTTTGGCCACCGAGGGGGAGAGAGCCACCTACACCTAAAGGCCCCCAATGCCCCTACACTGACAAACCAGCCAGGCAGAGGAGCTTCAGCCTGCAGCCAAGCTCAGGATGCCAGCAGCAAAGTCTCAAAATATTGTTTGAATTAGGTCGCTGAACAAGCTGAGGGAAGGAAGGCTGGACTTTACGTCCATTGTCAGCAAGTGCCCGCAGCTGCAATGGAAAAGGGTGCGGGGGGGGGGGGGGGGGGGGGCTGACAGATCTGGGAAAGTCAGTGAGGGAGAGCCTGAGACTTCCAGAGCCAGAAAGGCAGCAGGGGTCAGCCCGCAGGACTGACAGGAGAGAAATTAGAGGGAAATAAACTTTTAGACGGAAGCAAACGTTTTAACATGTAAATGATGTACATCTGTCCTCCAACATTGTCACAAAATGTAAGTTTTCATATTTTTCAGGGGACGGAAGGGGTACACACAGTCAAAGTCACCTGGTCTAGCCTGGGAAAGTTTAACTGGGTTGAGCCCATGGGCGTTGGGTTCCTGACCTCTGCTCACTGCCCTGGGCTCCCGGAAGGACACCTCCAAGATCCAGCCTTAATTATTTATTCATTTATGTTTTTCTCTCCCCTGCTTACGTCTTCCTCAGAAGAAGAAAGAGAAAACAAGGGATGCGGGGCCATGGCACCGACTTCACTGTGTCCATGTAGGTCTCAGGCCTGCTCGGTTCTTGCTCTGTGCTCCTGCCTTGACAGGGGGCAAGTGCCTGGAACCACCCTGTTTCCCAAACCCTCTCTCTCCGCCCCCAGTCCCTCAAGGCCAGGAGCTCATTGGGTGGGGGTTCCAAGCTTCCCAAGGCTTTCGAGGGAGGGTACCTGGGGGAGGAAGGCAAGGGAGGCCAAGAAACAGCCAGGCCCCCGACCCTCCCCACCCCCACCCCCGCCCCCGCCCCACAAACATGAGCTGTGCCGCCCGCTCTGCTGCCCTCCGGTGGGTCCCAGCGGCTCTGGGCGCCCGTGGCCGCGCGCACGGGTTCTCCGGCTGCGGGGCTCGCTCCCGGCCTGGCTCCGGGCCGCAGCCGCCGCCCCCTCGCGGCGCGCAGGCTGCTCTCCAGTCGCGGCCACGGGGTAGCGCTCAGCCCCCCTCTCCGCGTCTCCGCCTCCGCCTCCGCCGCGCTCGTCCCCGGCTCGCTCTGCCCCCGCAGCTCCGGTTCGGCGCAGGCAGGAGTGGCTCTCAGGACGCCGAGCCGCGAAAGCAAGCGGAGGGCAGCGGGCTCGCGAGCAGCGGCAGAGACCGAGGTGGGCGGCGGCGGCGCGGCAGAGGAGGCGCTGGAGGGCGGCTGCCGCTGCTCCGGCCCGCGCAGTCGGCGAGCGCCCGGCGCCCGAGCGGGCACTGAGTCCCCGGAACCGGGGCTGCTTGTCCGGCTCTCCGTGCGACTCGCCGAGAGCTCCGACCAGGGCGCGACGGAGGGCAGAGCCGCGGGTCTCCATCCTCTCGCCGGCAGGAGGCTCTGCACCCGAGCGCCGGCTTCAGCCGGAGCCGCTGAGCCCAGCACCCGCCCCCGCCGGCCGGCAGCAGGCGCAGGCATGGGCGCGCAGGGCCGCGGGACCCGCAAAGTTTGCTAACCCGGTGGGCGCGTAGCCGAGGGCGCACCCTGCCCCAGCGCACCCGAGCAGGGGTTGGGGACCAGGAGCCTCCTGACTCGGCGCGAGGGCGCTGGAGCAGAGAGGGGAGGCTCTGCCCCGCCAGATGCCGCCCGCAAAGTTGGAGAGAAGAAAACTTCAGCTCCAGGGAGATTCAGATCTAATGCTAAACGCGCCCCCCAAGCGCTGCACCCCTGAAAGAAGCCCTGTACCCTCTCCTACCTCGGTGCTAGGCTCGGAACAGATCCTGGGGGCCGGGCGCCGAGAATCCTGGTGACTGCGTCGGCCGGGAGAACCCAACCAGGGGGCGGGGAGGGGCAGGGGGCGGGCAACGTGGCCGCGGAGGAAGTTTCCTGAAGTTGTCCGCTTTTTCTGGAGCTCGGCTAGCGACCTGGCCGGATCGCGCCGGCCGCCCTGCCCGAGAGAAGCCGAAGTTGGGGTGCTAGGGTGGAGGCTTCCCGAATCAGAGAGGCAGACTTTTCCGCTTTTTCTTTGCTCTCCCCTCGCCTTCCGGGCGCGCCGCCGGGATCGGACTTGGACAGCGAAGGACAAGGAAAAATTGGGGTCGCCAGCGCCGCTTCGGGCACAGCAAGCCCAAGCCCGGGACTCAGACGCGTAGACTGTCTCCCGGGACGGAGCTGCGGGCGGGGTACCAGACCCCAGTAGGATTATAAAGCAGCGCGGAGAAGATCCCAGAGGACACCCTCTCGGAACTGGACACCATGTGGACTCTGATGGTCTGGACTCTGCTAGCTCTGGATCGGATTCGCGTGGCCCAAGCCCAAGGTAGGGTACTGGGACATCTCCGCAAGGGGCTAAGGGGAACAGGAGGAGGGGTGGTCGACAGGGCGCCAGGCACAGTCTTGGCAGAGTCCTCTCTTGGGAGTTTCAAGACTCCCCACCTCCCCAGTTTTGGGGGCTCTCTAGGGCTGGGCAGGCTCTCTGAGACTAGTGGCTTCTGACTAGGGCTGCTGGAGTGGCCCGGAGAGGCTGGGAGGAGATGGAGGTGAGGTGAGAGGGGCGTGTCACGGTCCCTGTATCTTTCGGGGTGCCTTCAGGCTGGGGCTGAGGGGATGTTTAACGCCCAGATCCATATCCTGCTCCTTTGGGCTCCCGGGGCCCAGCTCCTGGTTCCTGTTGGGCAAGGCCTTGTCGGGGAGACACGGGGCGAGGGATGGAGCGCGCGCCGGCGCGAGGAAGGCGCTGGCTGGGTCGCCCCTGGAGGGCAGTCGCCCTGCTTAGCCACGTATGGGAGCCCGTGTCTGGCCGCCTGGCCGTAGTGCTTTGCTGCGTGGGCCTGGAGCCAGATGCGGGTGAAGCCTCAGACCATGGTGGGAGGGTAGTGGTGCACGGGGAGGTCTGAGGCATCCCTCAAACCACCCCAGACACACCCCAAATCCTGCCCCTGCCTTCAGCCTTGCAGGGTCTTGGGTAGTCTTTCCGGCTAGAGCAGCCTGGCTGTGGAAGGCTGAATTTGGGGTGGGAGCGACGGAAAGGGGAAAAGAGTGATCGCACCATCTCCCTCCCGTGGGTGAGGTCCAGACGTCTCCCAGAGCCCCTGGAGGGTCCTGGAGGGTCAGGGCGCCTGTACCCACTCTTCTTCGCCTTTGGGGTTCTCAGATCCACTTGGTGGTGCCCGCGGTGTCTGAGCGGCGCCTGCTGGGGAGGAGGGAGGCACAGTCCAGGTTGAAGCTCCGCTCTGGAGTGCAGCCTTTCCTCTTCTAGGCTCTGGAGGGTCCTGGCCCATCTGGGGATGCCGGGCTGCTTGGACTCCAACCCCAACAGGGTCCCGCTCTGCCTTTGGGGTCTCAAAGCCCAAAGGGAGCTTTGGGGAGAAAAAAAACCGGACCTCAGTGCACACAGTCAGGCAATTCCAAGAACCAAGATCGGAGATTAAAATGAGCAGCTCTTGCCTGAAAGAGTTGAGGGAATGATTTTATGAGATAATTTAGGTAAAAGCACTTCGAAATTTTGTAACGAGCTCCATAAATGTAAAGTAATAAAAGTTATTATTTTTATGGTCATCATAAAATCTTCCAGCAGGCAGGAACCTCGGAGGTCATCGTATTCTAATAGCCATTTAACAGATGGCAAAACTGAGGCCTCGTGGCATTGAGTTACCCAAGACCGCTCAGTGATCTGAGGTCAGAGCCAGGAGGGGTTCTAGGTGAATTCTGAGCCACTCCCCTAAGCACCAGGGCCAGTTGTTGCTGGGGTCTTTTTGTCCGGTGATCCTCTTTGGGGGAGGGGACAGGAAGACTTGGTGCTGGCAGAACAGGAATGAGCTGTAGTCCATTCTGGGGCACTTGGTGGATTTACTCTGAGGTTCCCGTGACCTTACTACCCAAAAGCCAGGTGACAGAGCAGGACACTGACTGAGACTTCTAGCTTCAAGACTATACAAACTCCACCAAAGGCCTGGCTTCCCTGGGCAGGTGGCCCACAATTCTTGTTCCATCCAGGACTGGGCCCCAGGGCAACTGGTAGGCATTGTGTCTGGGGTCTTCACGTCCTTTCCTGCCTTCCCTCCCTCCACACCTTCCCCGTCACCCTGTGGCCAAGATCCCAGCTGGCTTGCTGAAGTTATAGCCTGACTGCCTACTGTCTCTGCCCTTCTTGCTGGGAGGGGCTGTGCCTGTCAGGAGCACGGAAGGCTGCTGATTGATTCACTCTCCCTGGCTTCTCCTGTTTGCTGCCTTTTTGAGTGTCAGGCTGCCCAGGGCCCCTGCTGCTCTGTTTGTGCTCTCTGGCTCCGAGAATGTTTGTCTGCCAGCATCGGCCGCCTCCTTCCATTTGTCTTCCAGGCAGCAGACCCTGTGCAGGATTGTGGGAATGCAGTTTCCCCACCCAGGCTTGGGGGCAAGACTGGGTTTGCAGGGAGGGCTGGGCTTCGGGCACAGGGGTTATCTGCTTTTGGTTTAGAATGTGAGTTACTTCTAGTCTGAAGCCATCATCACCTGGTTATACTGAAAGACACAATTGAATCATTTAAATTCCCTACAATCTGATGTCACATGGTTCAAACTCATTTCCCAAGTGAAGTTCAGGGACACTGTAGAAAGAGCTTTGGCTTCGGCAGCAGAATGAACAGGCTGTTGTGGTCTGGCTTCATGGCCTAACTGCGAAGAGGTCTTAGCAAGGCTTTCAGCTGCCCAGAGCCTTGGCTTCCCTGCCTGTACATCCGTCATCCTCATCCTTCTATTGGGTACAGCAGTGGCCCTGTTAGAGCGTTCACAGGAGGATGGAGACATTCCAGGGGTAGGTGCCAGCAAATGGTCCCCAAGAGAAGGTACTTTCTACTTGGGTTAGCGTTGTAATTGTAATTGGTCTGACACTAAGCCAGAGACCTAGAAGGGTTCCTTGCCACCCACCAGTAAGAACTGGAATTCCTGGAGCTTTCTTAACTTCCTTCCATGACGACCTCAATGTGTTGTAGAGTGGCTCTTAACCTCTGAGCTCCCACGGAGCTGGTAACAATGCAGATTCACGGATGCCCCCTGGGCACTAGGACTGGAAAGGTCTGCTGTGCCTTGCCACCTGTATTTCACCGAGCACACCATGCTTGTGAGCTCACTTGCTGCAGGAGGTCATCCTGGCAAGCCTAAGAGGCTGGGAGGAGGGCAGTGGCCACTGGGATGGTGACAAGCTGTCCAGAAGATTCTTTCAGAAGAACGATGCATGAGGGCAAGATAAAGGTGGCATGGGGCTAAGTGAACCAGGCAGTGGGAAAACCTTGACAAAGGCCCAGAGGCTTCAGCTCCACGGGCTCCCGGAGGGTTCCGAAGGGAGAAAGTGCAGTGCAGGGAGCCAGCCACAATAAAAGCTAGACAGCACGGGAGAGAGTGGGATGAAAGTTTAATTACATGCTATGGCTAAGCTGTAATTATTAATTACTGACAGCAAAAAATAACTTATTGATCAGGGCCTCCTGCTAATTACCAGGAGGCCAAATGTCGTGCTTGCCTGGGGCTCGGTTGTCAAAAGCCCCACCAAGAGCAGCATGGGAGGTGTCCCTGCTCGACTGTTCCCTCTTCCCATGTCTCTCTCTCGCTCGCTCTGTGCTCCCAGGCCTCAGTTGGCGCCTCTAAAATATCCTTTGTGTGTTCAGGCGAGTACTAGCATTTGGAGATTCCCCTGGCTACAGAAGCTCCTGGGGCTAAAGAGCTGGGACCCCACCCAGGACCATGCAGACAGCCTGTACCTGCCGCAGAGACCCCCCTTTTCATGCATTTGTTCAGCAAATATTTATCGACCGGCTCTCCCCTATGTCCTCTACTGGAAGGCTGAAGTAGGGGCCAGGAACCTTGTTCCATCAGGATAGGAAGGCTGGGAAAGAGGCCAAATCCTTTACAGCAGCCCTCTGTTTAAACAGGGCCTGAATGGCTGCCCATAGGAGGATGCGTTAAACGGCCTGTTGGTGAGCGTTTGACCTTGGACATTGTCAGACACAGTTGGGCGGTAAGCTAAAGGTAAGGGAACTTGGGCTTTCTCTATCCTGAGGACTCGAAGAATCATTGTGTTAGACTTGAAAGACACGGGAAAAGTCATCCAGCACTTCCTCTGCCTACAAACCTGGGCGAGAGGCCCTCTGGGCTGCTTGCATAACCTCGGTGATTGAGGAATCACTACCTCATGCAAGTGGTTGTCAGATGTCTTATATTGGTGAAGGCATCGGTGTCCTTGGGGCTGGTTACCCTATGATTTGCAGGCCTGAGAGGTCTTTTGATCAGCTGAAAACTCCTTCCTCGTTCTTCCCAAATCCTGGGCACTTGGGTAGTCAGGAGACTGAGTGGGAGTGGAGACTGGGTGTCAGTGTGCCGCCTGTGGGATTTCCACCCCAGGGAGCACATTGCTGCCGACAGCCCTGGAGCTGCCTACAGTGGTGGGAATTAGTCATCGCCGTAATTTGGGGCCTCAGGATGCCAATAGCAACAAACGGGCCCCACCGCCTGCCGCCGGCAGCCCACGGCCTGTAATGGAAAGGAAAATGAGCCACTTGCCGAGAGACATCCTGGGTTCCTTTCCACCATCCCGGCCCCTGCTGTCCACAGGGTGGGAGAAGGCAGGGGCTGGGACCCTACTGGGCGAGAGACTGTCCTGGGCTGCTCGGGACTCTGGGAAAAGGGAAAGAGGAGGTGCCGAGCCTGTCCAGCAGTCTCCCTGGTGGGGAGTGTGGCCAGCACTGCCCTGGCTAAGCCTGGAGCCCAAAGCTCCACCAGGCCCTCCGCTTTCAGAGGTAGAAGGTCCCAGGAGGGCAGTAGCAGCCCTGCTGGCTCCTCCTCCCCACCTCCACCATGTCATGCTGAGCCAAGCCTCCATTTCCTCATCTGTAAAACAAGGAAAACAGCATTTAAAATGTCCACATTTCCCTCCTAGAGTTGTTTGGGTGACTAAGGACAATCATTCACATCACTTTAAAAATGTTCTTCATTAATGTTAGATATTGACAATGTTCTGGCCATATAATCTAAGGATGTCAGGGGTCTGCCCTCTTCTCTCTCCCCACACCTTGGCCTCTCTGCCATCCTACTGCGAGGGTCCCCTTCGATTAGTCTGGCCCACACCTACCGCCTTGCTCTTTCTGGAGCTCACCGGACCTTCTGGTCCGTCCTTCCTGTGGTACTGTCCACCCCTCCCAAGTGTCTCCCAAGCCCACTCGGCCTCAATGTAGGGCTTCATACTACTGTCCCTGTCCAGTTCCTGAGCGCCCATGCAGTAGCACCCCTGAGCACATGCCCCTTTCCCGGCGGCGCCCTCTCTGTGGCACCCCACTGGGCGCTGACCTGTTTGTAGCACTGCTGTCCATCTTCCCTGAGGTGGCCTGGCCTGCTGTCCTCCTTACCAAGTGCCTGTCCTCTAGCTGAGTGACCCAGAACAGTCAAGTGAAGTGGGTGAATGAGTGCGTGCATGAGCATTTCCTTGATACATGCAGCTCCCTGTCCCCTGGTCCCTGCTGGCCTCTCCAGCTTCCTGGCTGGCCAGGCTGACTGACTGTGGTCTATTCAGATCTTTGTTTTCTGCCTGCCCCCCTGCATGGAGCCCTTTTTAGCTGAGCCATCCAGCACTCCTGAAGTAGGAGCTGCTCTCTACCTATAGCCGAGGCTTATGGAGTAGAGCCACTGAGGCCACAATCTACCCATATCTTCCAGTCCTTAAGGAGAAGCTGCCTCTAGCAGGCCTGACCCCTGGGGTGAGTGGCTCCAGGGTGGCTCTTCTTCCTAAATCTCTGCCAACTATACTCCACCTTTAGAAAATGGAAAAGGATCGGAAGATTTGGGGGTGATGTCCACCCGTACTTTTGAGATACGTGGATCAGCTCTGAAATATCCTAGCTCCCTATGCCCCTTGCTGCCTGTTAGCCGGAAGTGATCCCATGGTCCCACCCAGTGGCAAGGAGGTTGGAAAGGCCAAGGTCTTAGGAACATGCTGGCCAGTGTTCCCACGTGGCCACTGAGGAGCACTGTGGTCACCACATTTCATAGAGAATTTCTTTATTTAAAATGTCATCATCCCTAAGGCGGCCTCCCAGCCTCCTGTGGTGTCACTTTCCTGGGCTTTTTGTTCCTGCTCTGAGTTGCTGAGAAGTAGTATATGTATACTTATCAGTACCCTGGATTTGGGCCAAAGTTGGTGAAGGCAGGTCACTTGCGCCACTCAGCACAATATTCTTGACCTCCACTTTCTTGTCTGTGAAGCCAAGATCAAAGCTTTACAAAGGCTTAAGTAAGATAGCACAAGTTAGACACTTAGCATGGAGCCAGCATGTCATAAGCACTTCATAAATTAATTGAGCGATATTTAGACAGCCATGCGTCTTTTAATGACAGGGATGCACTCCAAGAGCTGCATCATTAGGTAATTTCATTGTCACATGAATACTGTACAATGTATGCAGAGTAAGGTGGCTATAATGTCAAATTTTGATGATGGTCATCCTGTGGATAGGACCACCTCTGTTGTATACATCATCTGTGGTTGACCAAAACATCTTTGTGTGACACATCACCCCTCTGTTTGCCTCTCCCAGTGGTCTTAAGATAGGCCCTCAGGTCACAGATAGCTTTTCCCCTGGTCTCTTTATTCTATAGTTCACCTATGTCTTCTTTGTACCTCGCTTTCTTTTGCTTCCATCTTTTCTTCCCACCCTGGAATTCACCTTCAACATGCTGTCTGCCTCATGACTCCAGTAGGTGGGTAAACTGAGGCTCAGAGAGAGGAACTGGCCCAGGCCCTGGGAAATCAGGGTGTCAGGATGAACCCAGAGCTCTCCGATGCCAGCACAGTGCTCTTCCCACTGCTCGAGGTTACGCTGTTCCTCCCTGGATCCCTATTTCATCTTCTCAGTGAGCAGTGTTCACTAGTGAGTGTTCACTAGTGAGATCCCAGGTCATGGTGCTGTTGGAGTCCACGGCTGTCCAGGGAAGGCAGTGGGAATAAGTCCTGGATGTCTGCTTCCTCCTCCTGGTCAAAGCTTGGGTCTCAACCTGGTTGTGTTCTCATGGGCCTAAGCCTGGAAGAATGTGAGCTGCCGTCTCTCCTCCATCTTTTCCTCCTTCCCCTAGGTAAGCTTGTCCCAGAGCTATGTGAAGAGCTTCCTTCAGGCCACTTGGGACATTTATAACTGGCTTGCCAGTGACCAAGCTGAACAAGAATCTTGTAAACTGGATAGGGTACGGGGTGCAGAAGGAAGGGGAGAAGAAAGGCAATTAAAGTTGAATGTCACTAGGAAGCTATTAGTGACCCAGAGGGGCCATGAAATTTTGATGATGTGGTCATCCTGAGGGAAGAAATACTATTTGCTGTAATGCAGCCCATTCAGGGAAGTCAGCCTCTGGGGTGGACATTGGTGGCTCTCAGGGCCTGCCAGAGCAAGGACTTTGGAAACCTCCCTTGGACCCCTCTGGAAGTGAAAAGCAGAAAGGTGGCTGAGTGACAAGGACTCTGGCTGGCCACCTGCAGGCTGGGCTCCTGCAGGTTAATGCCAGTTCATGGTGCACCTGGCATCTGTTTTTCCATTCTGTACTGTGACATCATGGTGGCTAAGCAAAATGTGACATCCGAGGGGACAGCCTGTTATGGTTTATGTCTAGTTGTCCCCCCAAAGCCTCATGCAATCATGGGGCGGGGACTTCCAGAGTTTGAGACTTGACTCATGATCCACTGGGATTATGTGTTTTAGTACTGATGGGATTATGGGTGTAGCCTAAGGCAGATAGGCTGAGGCAGAGAGCTTGAATGTAATATAAAGAGAAACAAAGAGACAGACTCAGGCTGTTGCTCTCTGCTCCCCTTATTCCGTTGCCTCTGTCACCATATTGTTGCTGTTCCACCGCCATGAACTGCTGCTCTCTGCCATGTGCCTCTCTGCCTTAGAGCCAGCCAAGTATGGACTGAAACTTCCAGTAACTGTGGCTGAATAAACCTTTCCTTCCTTTATTTTGGGTGTTGGATATTTGTCCCAGAAATGAGTAAAAAGTAACTGAGATACAGCCAAAAAACCCGAAGTATGGCCAGCTCTTTTGGCTCATGTCCTGAGTGTCATGTAGTGTCTGGATGACCTCAGATGTTTCCCAGCTTGCATGTGCCTCAGTTTCCTCACTTGTAATGTGGGGATACCAGTCCCCTTTCTTCTTCACAAGGCTGTGATTGGGTTTCATGCTAAGCGCTCAGGACAGTGCTGAGTGTAGGGTTAATGCTAAATAAGTGCTGCTATGTCATTGTCATGACTATCTTCATCTTGGTGACCAGGAATCAAGGGCAGCGTCAGGGCTCAGGGTCGCCATTGGGCTGGTGCTCTGGCCTCTGAAGACTTTGTTTCCCGTGTCCTTCAGAACCCACCCCCATACTTAAACGTCTGGTACTAGAAATTTATTTAGTAGATTGAGACATTCTCTCTCTCTAGCTTAAAATGCAGATATGCCACAGAGAACCCCCATTACGCTGTTATCAGCTGTTCAGGCATCGGGTTGAATGCTTTTAGTAGATCTCGTAAAGCCTAAAATTTACATGGGTAGCTTTCACAGGCGTGGCATTTGCTCTTTAGTTCCAACTATGATGGCAGCTGATCAGAAAAGTATTAATGTTGGTAACATTAGCACTGAAGTCAGAAACACTCAAATATTAACCAAGGTTTCCTGATTCATAGGAAAAAAAAAAAAAAGACAGTGAGTCAGGCCATTGTTCTTGATGTGGGCATCATGATCTGACCACCACCCTACCTTCAGGAACTGCCTGCTCTGCTGCCTCGGCCACCAGCCCAGGGGAGCTGGTTGCTGTCTGCTTGGACTGTAGGCTTCTCCCAGCTGCCATGGGCATGGTGACTGTGCTACCCTCCCCTCACTAACAAGACTCCCAAGTCTGTCCCATCTGCCTGCATACAGCCCGTGGCCAGGAGTCCGAATGCTAAGCCATCACATCCTCCCTGCTCAGAGCCTGGTGGCTTCCTCACAGCTGTGGTGTAGACACCAAGCCCCCACTAGGTCCCTGTGCACCACAGAAGTCTCTCCCACCAGCCCCTACGCCAGCTCTGTGCCCAGGCTTGGCACCTGTGCCCTGCCAGGAGCCTGAGAACACCCCTCCTTCTCCTCTTCTTTCCGTAGGGATTCCCTATTCTTCTCCATGGACCCCATCCCCCCCCAGCCCCATAGCCAACCTAGAATCTGCCAGCCAGCACACAGCCCCCAAAGACTCCGTGCTCCCAGAATACCAATGGGCTGGGTGCTGATTATGAGTGATCTTGTAATGTGTGTGTGAGACTGATTTCTTTAATTATAAACTCCTTGAATTTAGATAATAACCCTTCATCAACAGGGATTGAGTATCACACATCAATTATTTTTCTCAATTAATGAACCCTTTAAAGAAAGGTGCTGTGAGGGGTAAAAGTGAAGCCAGAGAAAAGGTATTAAGCTTATGATACTGTGCTGGGCTCAGAGGACACAACTGAGATGGTCATGGGGTACCTTGGGGTCAGGCCTCTTAGCCCATGTGATGAAAGTTTCTCTTGGGGACAGCATGGAAGCACTGAGACAGCACATACAGAGTCTTCCTTGATGACATTTATGGAGGAGGAGGGTGGACGCATGGATGGGGAGTTGGCTCTGTGGCCTGGAGCTGCCTTCTCTCATGATCTTTCCTTTCTCATTTTTGAGTTTTTAAACTTATAGAAATTTGCATTCTACTCCACGGTCTATCTTTAGTCTGTCTTAACACACAAAGCACATTTTAAACCAATCAATGCTGCTGGAAGATGCAGTGCGTCCTCCCTATGGCTTCCTCTACTCTGTAGGATATGTGTTTAAACTTGCTTTGAAAAATGAGAGAGCGAGAGGGAGGGAGGGAGGGAGAGAGAGAGAGACAGAGAGAGAGACAGAGAGAGAGATACAGAGAGAGAGATACAGAGAGAGAGACAGAGTTTTTCCTTAGATTTTTCTGTGATGTTTCTATACACATACACCTTCTAGGGCGGCATAACCATCAGCCATGACTGCTCTAAGGTGATGTCCTTAAGGGTGACTGGTGTGAGTCGAAGGCTGTCATCCCTCTCCAGAGGACGCTGCTGCTTGGGTCATAGGTGTGTTCTAGGTTCTCTTTCAGCTTCTCCCAGTCTGCTCCTTACTGTTGAAGGGCCTGCCCCCTGCTTCCTTCTGGTCTGGACTTGGCCACCCATTGGCGTGACCTGTGGAGCCATGTGTGTCCATGCTTTGGAAAGGAACCCAAGTGAGGGCCTTACTGTCCTTAGGGAAGCCCTGGAGTGCTTCAGAGGAGCTGTGGTAACTGAATGTGGTGGGCAGGTGACAGTGAGGCCTGGGAAGGGCCTGGGTTCACTGTCTTCTTCTTGCATGTCCAAGGACTTTGGCAAGTGACCAGTGTGCACTTCTGAACTTCCACACTAATAATATTAATTACTAATATTTCCTAGCCAACCTCCTCCATGGGCTGGGGTGAAGGACAAGTGGGGTGTCTGTGCAAGAAGCTCCCATAAATTTGAGGTTTTATGAGAGGGCGCAATAAAAGCATTCACCCTGATGGTAGTGCAGTATGTTGGTTCCCTGTGACATATTTGCATTTATCTTTAGAAGAGACCATCTTCCAGCAGCGTGGGCCCTCTTCATGTCTGTAGCTGTTCCAAGTACCTAGTTCTGCTGGGGCAGCACTAACTGTTCTTGGCTGGGTTCAGTCACCTCCTGAAAATGCCTTTTGAGGCTCTTATGTTGCAGAAACCAGACCTCAAAGTGGCCACCAGCCTCCCAGGCTCCCGTGCAGCACCTGGGCTGGCCTTGCACTCGTATAAGGACTTAGGACCCAGAGTGCAGGAAATGCCTCTACCTTGGAACCATGTCCAGCACCTAGGCCTCACTGCCTGGTCAGCCCTGCAGTGGCCTCCCCATGGGCAGTGTGTACCCTGGCTTTGGCCAGGGCAGGCTGGCTCAGCCTTGTGATCAATGATCTCTCTGTTTTGAACCCTCTTCCCTGTCCCAGTGAGAGTCTGCAGGTGGGGAGGGGGTGAGCAGGCTATCGTAGGCCAGGGCAACTGAGGAGGGCCAAGAGGAGTTCCTCATTAGCTTGGCTCCGGGCTCATTATCAGTCTGCGCATCACTGGGTGAGAAATGGCTGTCGTCAGAACGGTAATAAATACACTGCTGTCAGTGTTGATGTGATTGCACTAATGAAGAGAAATCAGCCACTAGGAGAGGAAAGGCTGTGGGCTGTGGCTTTGGGTGGCTAGAGAGCTCTGGCCACAGCCTTCTCCTCCACCCCCGGAAGGGAAGGAGGCCTGGATGTGGGCGAAAGAAAAGGGAAGTGTTGGCATGTAACCCCTTTCTCTTAAGGCTGTGGTGAGGGAAGGACCTAGAAAATTCTGGAAACTATTAGGAAAAAGAAACAGGGTTCAGCGCTGGGAGGACAGGGAGGGTGGGCAGAGGGTTCCTGGGCCTCAGCTTGGCCTAGGCTGAGGCAAGCAGGACCAGTCAATGGACAGTGGTGCTTTTGATGACTCAGCAACCCTCTCGGGACCTGGTTCCAAAGCAGCCTCCCAGGAAGGCGTGGGGAGGGACACAAGGCCCATTGTCCCAGCCTCCAGCCTACCACCTCACTGGCAATGTTAGAACTTATTGTGTCTCCAGGAATCCAGAATGCTTAACCCCAGGGTGCGGAGAGCTTGCCTTGGCTCCAGCCTCCTCCATCTCTGCTGTGGAAGAGCCTGAGGGGCACTGGGCTGAGGGTCCATGAGAGGCCAACATGTGACTCTGAAATGCTGGCAGGCAGGGGCGAGGAGGGAGCTTAGACTTATGGTGCCAAGCGTACCTAGAGACTGAAGGAGGTACATTTCTGGGGGGCCTTGGTGCCGCTAGGTAACAGAGTGGAAACGATGGTGGTGGGTGGTAGGTGCTCACATTCAGGTGGTATCTCAGGCCTCTGGCGCTTGTTGAATTCAGATTCCCAGGCCTGGACTAGCCCATCCCTACCTGCTTCAACAGCAGATCCAGTAAGGTATGGAAATTTGCATTCCTAACAAGCTCCTGAGGACCACTAGTGCTGGCTGGGGGTACCACACTAGAGAAGGCCTGGCCTGGAAGCCTGACCCAGTGAAGGCCTAGTGGCTTCCGCCTCCATGGACTCTGTGTCTGCTTCCAGTGCAGAAGACTGGGAAACTCAGTGGATCAGGGTGTGAGTGTGGTGTGTGGACTGGCCTGGGGCTTGGGCCATGACTTACCCTTCTCTGAAAGTTCTTCCTCTTGGTAGCTGTGTTGGTGGGTTTTCCATTTCCATGACAAAATACTTGAGATACCTGAGCTGATGAGGAGAAAAAGTTGGTTTGGCTCATAGTGTTGGAGGTTTCAGTCCATGATACTTTGTCCCAGGGGCCTCAGGCCTGTGGTGGCATGGCCCACAGATCTCCATCTTGGAAGAGAAGGATCACAGCTAGGAGCAAAAGCTATTATCTTCCTTAAGGTTTTGCAAGCACCCCTGTATGCCAGGCACAATACCAAGAACCAGGAGAGGCTGAGGCAAGTCCCTGGCCTCGAGTTGCCCACAGTCAAGGGCAAGCATCCAAGCACATGGACAGTCCTGGGGGACCATCAGGGAGGTGCTCCATGAAGTAGGAACCTAGGGATCTAGGAGTCCGGAGGGTAATCTGGGAGTGCTGTCCCAGAGGGGACTTTGCAGAGTGTAAAAGAACAGAGAAACTGAGTCCTGCAGGGTGGGTGGGGCACCATCTTCTCAGGGAACCCTGGGGGGCTTTGTTCCACCCTTCATGTTACCAAGCACCCTCTTGGGCAGCACACACACACCTGGTCCTGTCTGATCACTGAGGTCAGATTGTGCTTGGCCATATCGAGTGGCATCCCCACATGTGGCCTCTGATTGTCCTGGGCCCTTGCTCCATCTTGCAGAAGCTACGCAAGCTTGAAAACGGAAATGGCAAAAAGAAAAAAGAAAAAAAAAAAGCCCCGATGAATCATCTGACTCTGCACATGTGTGACGAGCAGACGCAGCAGGGATTTGTGGCTTCCTCCCTGTCTTCTCTGGCTCCAGGTCCCAGAACCTCCTTAAGGGACAGTCAGCAAGTGAAAAGCACAGGAGAACTTTAGCAAGTTGCTAGGGTAGGGTCAGAAAGGGCCTCCCTAGTTCGCAGAGAAAGACAGAGTGCTCAGAAAAGTGAGTGGTCTCTTGATGCTTGACCCTCCCTCTGCAGGCTCTGTCCACCGAAGCAACAGGCCACGTGGTTTCTCTCCTTAGCTGGAAAGCCTGCCCAGGCATGGCTGTGATCGGTCCAGCCCCTCTTCCTCGGCTCCCTGCCCAGTGCAGGAATCTAAACTCTAGGGCTGGTCTCTTGGGCAGAAATGAGAGGTGGAGAAGCTGCAGAAAAAAGAAGTGGGAAGTGTGACTCAAAGGGGCAAGCAGCAGGAGTCAGGGTCCGGGCCCAGATGGCCCAGCCAGAAAAGGGCAAGAACCAGCCACGGGGGTGAGGATTGGCAAGGAGGTTCTGGTCTCTGTGGAGTGTGGTGGGCTTTAATGTTCTTGCAGGGTCAGGAACCAGGAAGCAGGAGTGGCAGCCCAGGGTGGGCTTCTAGTCCACTATGCCTCACTTTGCCTTCCCTGATCCCTGGAGTGAACCAGCTGTGGTTGAGGGATGACGCTTCCTGGCTCATCTGGGCATTGAGCTTAGACTTCCCACTGCTGCTCAGCTCTGCCCACTAGCCGGGTTCAGTGACAGGACACTGCAGCTCCCAGGGGAGTAGTTTTCACATCACCTAGAACTCAGAGCGCAGGAAGAGGCCACAGCGATTGAGCCTTTGCTTTCTGTTGGACGTCATTCCAAGTGCTTTCTGTGAATTTCCTCCTCTCAACAAGAGAAGGTGTATTTTGCCCATTATATGGATCTGGAAACTGAGGAATAGAGAGCTCTTGCAGGTTGTCTGAAGATAGTCACACAGCTTGCAAGTGGTGAACTTGGAAGCACTGGGCAGCAGGCGCAGAGCCTGTGTCCTTCACCCTTAGGTGTCCCAGGAGGCACCTTGCCTCTCCTGTCTCCCCTCGACCACATTTCCATGGCTGTTTTAGAACTTGACCTGGCTCTGCCACTAATGCCAGACCTCAGTTTTCCTATCTGTTAAATGTGGGGTTAAAGAAAATAATGAAACTTGCTCAGGCACCCAGGGGCAAGGAGAAGACCATCTGTCATATTTGGAACCAGACCTAGCACAGTAGCTGCTGGAGGTGGTGCTGGTGCTGGTGCTGGTAGTAGTGCTGGCGGTGGTGGTGCTGGTGGTAGTGGTGGTGCTGGTGCTGGTGGTAGTGGTGGTGCTGGTGCTGGTG
>PVKN010010574.1:0-22492 GCA_004027915.1 Capromys pilorides
ACCCATTTGTCTACAAATGTCTCAAGTTTATCTAGTTTTTCACGGGACTGTGAAAAGAAGGCTCTGCGGTGGTTCAGGCTACTGTGCAAGCTGCCCTATTATTTGGACAAGAGGATCCAGAAACTCCAATGGGACTTGCAATGGCAGTGGTAGATAAGAAAACTGTTTGAAGCTTGTGATTCCCCACAGGGAATCAAAGTTCAAGCCCTTAGAAGCTTGGGCCAAAGCTCCGCCATCATCAGCAGATAGCTACTTTCCTTTAGAGCAACATCTCTTGGTCTGCTACTGAGCCTTAGTAGAAAGTGAGTCCTCTATCAGTGACCGTCAAGTTGCCATGTGACCTCAGTTTCATGAACTATGTAAAGCTGAGCCCGCATGGCCAGTCTCCATCATCAAAGGGAAGCCATCAGTCCTGAGCAGGCCCCGAGGGCAAGGTCGGTTATCTGAAAAGTGGCCCGCCTGCGCCAGGTCTCCACTCCACACTGCCTGTCTCTCCCAGCTCTCCTGTACTTTCATGGGAGTTCTCTTTGATAAAGGATGAGAAGAGGTGGTTGTGTATAACATGCGGACAACACCCAAAAGTATTACAACTGCAGCCCAGCATTCCCCGCTTGAGACAACCCTGAAGGATAGTGGAGAAGGGAAATTCTGCCAGTAGACAGAACTTCAACAGTGCATATAGCTATTTACTTCTCTTGGATAGGTAAACAACTGGTATATAACTAGGAACTTGAAAGGAACATAACTGGAAAACTTGTAAGAAAAAAAAGATGGAAAGAGGTAAATAGACTTCCCAAATGAATATTTAAAAGGTGAAGATATTTGCATCCTCTGTGAATGCATATCAAAGAGTGAACTCAACAGAGAAAAAAATTCAATAATCAAATGACTAGAAAGACTGTTCTGTAACAGAAATCAGGCTTCTTCCTGGACCCCTCCGCATTACCCAAAGGGCTCATGATCAAAGTGGGTACTGTGGCAAGAACGAAGGTTATGCATGAGTACAGCAACATAGATCTCCACTCGCCAAGGCTGATCTGCCTATGGCCACCGCAGAGCGCCCAAGCTACCAGAAGCAAAGACCACAATACGATAAATGGTACTGGATACAGTCCTGTGAGAGTACATCCCAAGAGTCATCAGCCAGCTTACCTGGCATTGGGTCTATTATAGTGACGGCTTTTAGAAACTGTTTTAGAAGTTTTTAGAAACTGAATGCCCAAATCGCAGCCCAACATCCACTTATTTATTGCAAAGTGCCAACGTAGCAATTAAACCTGAATTCTGACCAGACATGGGAAAGCTCAGATAAGTGTGGCTCACGAATCACTGCTCCTGATGGTGTCATCACCTGGCACGGCTATTCTTTTCCAAGCATGCACATGGCACCTATCTGCATTGTTATCTGATGCTTCACTACTGGGGCAACTTGACTCGCGTGCCAGCAGAGAGGGCTCTGCGTGCCCACTGCAGCACACATGCCCTAGGTTTGCCTAATCTACTGCATTAGACTTCTTCCATTTGGGGAAGGGCAATGTTCTGTCCTACTGGAGAAAAACACTCTGGATATAGATTGCCTCCCCTGTATGCAATGCTTCTGCCAAAACTACCGCCAACAGACTTACTGAATCTACTGTGATGGTGTTCCACAGAGCAGCACTTCAGGTCATAGAGTTCACTTCACAGCAAAAGAAATCTGTCAATGGACTTGAGCTCATCAACTTCACTGGTCTTACCATGCTTTCTCTGTCCTAAAGCAGCTGCTTGGTGGAGCCACAGAATGGCTTTTGGAAGACTCATAGCACAAGCTTGGGGTAATACCATGCAGAGTAGGCAAGGTATTCCAGAAGGTTGTACATATTCTGATTCATATCCAATATATGCGGCTGTTACCCTGATAGTCATGATATGCCAATCAGCTTTGTCCCTGAGATAATTGACTTATTAGGAGCAAGGATTTCTTTGGGATCCTGGTGTCAGGAGTCTGGTCACTTGGTTGCTTTGGGCCTTTAGTGAGGTGGTCCCTTATAGCAGAAGCACAGGACAGCCAGATATGGTGGCGCATGCCTGTAATCTCAGCACTTGGGAGGCTGAGGCAGGAGGATTGGTGTGAGTTGGAGACCAGCCTGGGCTACAAAAGTGAGTGCAAGGCGAGCCTGAACTACATAGTAAGACCCTGTCTCAAAAAGACAAAAAGAAAAAAAAAGAAAAGAAAAGAAAAAAACACAGGACAGAAGAGAACCACTTGTCTTGTGGTTTCCAGAAAGCAAACATAGAAAGAGGAGGAGCCAGGGTTCCAAGACCCCCTTTAAGGTCATTCCCCCAATGACCTGAAAACTCTACCTAATTTCCATATACCACACTCCAACTCCTAAAGATTCCACCATCTCCCAGTGGTGATGCAGGGGCCAGCTTCTAACATACGACATTGTGGGAGGCACTTTATGTCCAAATCATAACACTTCGGGCCAGGAATCAAAAGGTAAAAATGGGAGTGGATGGAGATAGCCCAGTGGACTATGTGTCTGCTTTGGCTAGCACAGGGACCAGGGCTCCATCCCAGGTCCCAAATGCCACTCTGGCCCCCACCCCTGGTCACACTGAGCCAGCTACCAAGACCAGGCATGGTGGCGCATGCCTGTAATCCCAGAGCTGGGGAAGCTGAAAACAGAAGGATCACTATGAGTCCAAGCGGCATAATGAGACCTTGTACCAAACACATAAATGGAAAGAAAAAATGGGAGTGGTTCCATTCACTGTTACTCCTATTTGCTTCCTGTTCCTGCCACTTTATGATCTGTTGGCTTAGAGGCCTTTGTTCCAGAGGAAAAGAAAGCACCCATCAAGAGACACATCAGTGATTCCTTAGACCTGGAGCCCCTGGGAGCTCTTCATACCTGCAAGCCAGCAAGCAAAGAGAGGAGACGTGGCATTGGCCAGGGAGAATGACTCAAACTACTTAAGGGGAAATTTCACTGTTATTTGACAATGGAAACAAGAGGAGGCGTGCTTGGAATACAGGAAATCCCTCAGAGTGCTTCTTAGTACAGTGGTCCTCACTTACCACAGAGGTTTCATTCCAGACACCCCTTTAATAAGTGAAAATCAATGAAGTAGTGATGTTTATTTAAATATATATACATATGCATATATATAGGTTTTATAAACCCTTCCCACATTCTTATAAATCTTTCCCACACTTTTAAAAACACTTCTAATGTCCTTAACCATTTTCTAAATTCACAAACCTATGTAATTTTAACAACATACATGAACTGTACAGTACTGCAAAATCCTGCAATATAGCAAAAAAAAATCCGCGATAAATAATTTAGATTAATAGTTTTTTGAAAACCTGCAAAACACAGTGAGTCCATGAAAGTCAAACTATGAAATAGGGAGGGACTACTGTAGTCCCACACCCTGTGAAAAAAGTCCAATGGAAAACAATGACTCCAGCCGGGTGACACAGCTCACGGTTCAGACCTCAGACCCTTTGGGATGATTCTGATTACCATGTTAAAAAAAAAGAAGTAGAGCCTACTGAGATGCTTGCTGGAGGCAAACAGAATACAGAACAGGTAGTAAGAAGTAGTTATAAATACCAGCCACAACCACATGAGTAGTTCCAGACATGAGAACTGTACCATGAATATCACCTCCTTACTTTGTTTTTGGTTTTGTTTGTTTATTTTGCAGTACCGGGGATTGAACTCAGGACCCTGCGCTTGCCAGGAAAGCACTTATTCTACTGAGCTATCTCCCTGGCCCCATCATCTCCTTACTTTGTTATGAATGCATTTGCGTGCATATATTAAGCAATCATTTTTTTCTTTCCTCTTATTCCCTTAACATGTAATGTGAGATGTACTGACTTTTTACCTGTATTTATTTAAGCATTATTATTAATTTTACATCATAATATTTAAGTTATAGTTTATGAAGATACACATCAAAGAGTTCTCTCCCCTCTTCTGAGGATAGAGTTAATGCATAGTCAGTTGTATGCAGGGTAGTTGTGTCATGTTAGGTGGGATTATGACCTTGTTATTAAATATAGTTTTAAGATTAGGTGTGGTTTAAGGAGATGCATAGAGGCGCCACATTGACAAAAGATGATCATTTGATGTTTAACTTTACATGTCAACTTGACTGGCCTAGGAAATACAGGGTAGTTAATAAGATATTATTGTGTCTGTGTACTGTATCACCAGGAGTATTTGTGAGGGCATTTTCAGAAAAGATTAGCACTCTGTCTCTATTTTTTTTCCAGTTTTACTGACCCATGCTTGACAAATAAAAATTACACATATCTATAAATGTGTACTACTGAATTTAAGGCTCTCACACATACAGACACATAAATGGTCACCACAGTCAAGACTGACATTTAAATTGCAGATAAGTAAGGAAAATCACTTATCACTCACCTCCTCTACTGCACTGAGGGCCAGAAAAGAACAGAATGTTGAAGAAGGCGCAATGTGCTTGTTCTCTTAGAGCTGACTTCCTGCTCCTCTGGGCCTTGCTCAGCAGTACTCTTGGTCTCAGGCTTTTTGACTCAGATGTGGACAATGTCTGCAATCCTCAGGTCTTTGGAAACAGACAGAACTGCACCACTGGTTTCCCTGGGTCCTCAGTTTACAGACAGCAGATTATGTGTCTTTTGAGACTCAACAACTTTGTGAGCCAATTCCCACAATAAATTTCATTTTCTTTTACTTTTAATTAATACATAATAAGTATGTACATTTATGGGAACATCATCATATTTTACATGTGTGAAGTACTTATTCATATATTGTTGACCCATTAATCCTGAACTTACAGCCAATGAAATTGTAACTCATGGGCCGGGGATGTAACTCAGCATTGCAGTGCCTGTCTGGCAAGCACAAGGTCTTGAGTTCAATTCCCATAGCAAAAATAAAAAAGGAAGAAAGAAATAAACCATAACTCATACCTGGACAAAACTCTCTAATGCCTTATTTTTGCCCTAAGGTGCATCACAGCAACCTCTTGGTCAGGAACACCAGACAGTACACCTCAGCACTACATTCAGGGACCATTTTCAAACATCAAAATCATCACTGAAAGACCCAAACACAGAGGGCATGGTACACACAGACCACAAAAAAAGGACACTTATCTACAACATGAGAGCTGAAACAGGAAAAGAGTGAGCCACCTGGCTTGACTGCAGCCGAAAGGTGGACTTTGAGCAACACGGTGTTTTCCCACGCTACATTTTTGGAATGATCACAGAAACGCTGTGATAATTGATAGTGGAGTCACAGACAAAATATACGGATGTCCAATTTGCACAGAGTAGATCTGCAAATGGTGAGAAGTGACTCTAATTTCCCACACCAAGACCCTTTCCCAAGCGAGAGGAGTTGCGATTAACGATCACACGAGGACAACCCGTGTAGACCGGAGCTGTCTCAAGTAAGTCAGAATGTATGCTCACTGCGGTGGCCTTTGGGACCCTTTCGAGGATCGGATGAAAGCCAAGAGCATACACATTTCTTACAGACTATCTCAAGGGACGCATAGACCTAGAGTTCCTTGGGTTGCATATGACAGCTTCAAAGAGCAATTAAAAGAATAAGATACAAATTACAGTAGCTCAAAGTGTGCCTGAAGCTGAGACCAGTGTAGTCATGGGAGGAGTTGAAGCCCAGAGCTCTCCTCCAGGATCCTAGGATTCGTAAACAAGGTCACCACCGATTTGTCTGCCAGGGCAATAATCATCTTAGAGACAAATTTGTGCTAAATTTGGCTTCACACAAAGAATCGGACCATAAAGGAGATGAGAAGCAGCCACAGAGAATCCTGAAGGTTTGACACAGAGTGGTCGAAGCCTGCCCTATCATCCTCTTCTGATGCCCCACCTTAGCACGCCTGCCAGAGGGTCAGGCATGAAGACAGCCCCTGCAAAAGAGGAACCATCCAGAATATAGCTTGACTCAATGCACACAGCACAAAAAGAATGCCCGCTAGCCTGGGATCAAGAATTTTAGTCTTTAGGCCCTCAAAAGATGGGCTGGCATCCAGATCTGACTTCCAGAGAAAAGAGGGGACCTGTAGCCACTCATGAGTACCATAGATAGCACTGAACTCTTACAGTCCCAATGCAAATAAGTTCAATTCCTACAGGTTGGTGAGAACTCGGAGCCTTTATCTTTCATTCTTCACCATGTTCCAGCATCTACTGTTCACCTCCTCTCTTGGAAGAGGGCAGCTGGCCAGATGTGAGTTTCCCATTAACTCTACTCACCCTCATATGGGATAAAGAAGACATTCTTCATGCCAAATTGAAAATGACTTAGAAATGGGCACTGTGTCATAAGAATTGGCTTTTTAAAGTGGGGTATAAAAAAGAAGGAAATGGATTTCATCCTCCACCTGCAGACAGGCCAGCAGAGCCTGGGACCCAGCGCGGCAGGCAGGCCACCTCTGCTGTTGCCCCTTTACAGACTGTGCTAGCATCTCCATTATTTACCCCCAGAGTGGGATAAAGGCACGGTGCAAAGGCTGAGATCTTTAAGTTGCCTTGAGTGCCCATTAAGCACATTAATAACATCCACCGCAGTGAGACTTGGCTAAATAATTTCCGACTGCAAGCAAGGCGTGTAAAAGAAAAAAAAAAAAAAAATAGGAAGTTAGCTGAGTTCATTAACCAAGGAGACCCTCTTAAATTAGAAGAGATTACATAATGGTGAGGAAAGGACAGCACCAGCCTAGAAGACTTCAGAACACCCTTGGGCTATTCCTTGGCTAATATTTCCCTTCCCCCACTCCCAAACCATTTGCTGGGATGGCTGAGCTAATGTGACATTGAAAGCATTTCATCAGTGATGCAGGTGCTGCTGTTTGGACCGGGAAGGCAGGGTCCTTACACTAAAAGAAGCTATGTAAGGATTGATTATCAAAGGAAAGGTGTTGAAAAACAGATCTATGGTAGGAGTGGTCAAGGCCTGCTCCAATATGTATATATGTCAGAGAGTCATGGAGGATAGTGTCCCAGAAAGGAGACTGTTGGAGATAAAAACACTACTTCCTGAAGGGTTGGGTTCTGGCAACCTCACATGTTGGACGTCGTCTCCTCATTACAGCTCTTCAAGATGGACATTGCTTTAAGATTTCATCTCACAGATGAGAGATCCAAAGGTTGGACAGGTCGCATGGCCTGTTTGGGGATCTACAACTTTATGGATAGGTTAGAGTGGGGAACTGAGACCTGCTGAGCCCCAAAAGATGAGCTTTTAATCTCTCCTCCAGCCCTCCAGAGCTGCTTGGGCTGGTGTGGGAAAGTGTGTGTATGGAAAAGAAGGCAGGAGGTTGGAGAGACATGTGTTTATTTACTGGTTTGGAACAGAAGACATTGTAGAAAAGCCTGATCCACAGGCTCAGGGCATGGGCCTCAGGCCTTGGGGCTGCGTGGGGTCAGAGGAGGGCCTAGATGGCCGCCTCCTTCTCCCCTCCTCTCCCAGCCCAAAGCCACAGGACCCAGTCTACCAGTCTCCTCTCTGGCTCTCCTCATTAGCTGGGATTGGGACCAATTTGTGGATGCTTTTGGTGCCCTTAGGCAGTGTTTGAGTCATCCTCCCCAATACCAAAGAAAAAAAAAGAAAGGAGGAGACAGCCATTCCCCAGGAGACTGGAGACGCCAGGAGAGAGGAGAGTGATGGATGGAGGTCAGAAGGGAGAGGCCAGTTCTCGGAGGTCAGCCCCAGTCTGGCTTTCTTTAACCTCACTCTTCCCTGGGGACCTGCTCCCCCAGGAGATCGCCTCTCACCACAGACTTCAAAAAGGAGGAGGCTCACTGGGAATCAGCCCACACTCTTTCAGGAATGGTTAACATAAGGAACCCCCACCTTTGGAGCCTCTTGGCCTTCCTCAATCTCCAAAGAAAGCATCTAGGTGGAGCTCAGCAAGATTAAGGCCAGCAATGATGAGTCCTCCAGTCCCAACTCAGATGATGATGTGTTCCACTTGCTTCAGAACTTGACAAATACCCATGCACCTCTGAAGCAGGACCCCCTGGTTGGGAAAGCAAGATTGAATTAGCCTTACAGATTCAGATTGTTACAGAAATGTAACTCCACCATTCTGAGCGCTGAACTGGAAGGGAAGGTACTCTACCCTTCTAGACACAATTGCATGATCTCTTATAAGAGTGGAATTAGAGAGACTCGGTACAAGGGCTTAGAAAGTGCACCACACCAAAATGTTAACAGCTGTTGTTACCAATAAAGAAACATAAAGACAAACATCTAGAACACCTTACTGTGTTGAGGCATCAACATTGGAACAGCACCCTGTATCATCATTTCATCTAAACCTTGAGAGAATCTTGAGGCATTATTGTCTCTAGTCAAGTGGGGAAACTGAGGCCAAGCTGTGGGACCTACCCAATGTTCTAAAACAAAATATATGCAGAGGTGAGATTAGAATGCAACTATGTTGCTGTACTGTGATATTAGCTATGTCCCAAGCCCAAAACATGTAGGGTGGGGAATTGATTTGAAGAGAAAGTAAGGCCTCTGAAAGTGGTAGGAGTACCCTCCAAGCACTTCCGGTAAGTCAGGCACAGCTCTAGCCATCAACAGGCACCACGTCTTTGAATAAGACGGCAAGAGCTGGTATCACACTCTAGAGCAGAGAGGACCCTCAGGTTACTGGCTTGTAAGTGTGTTATCCATATATTTATTTCATACTTCCTAACTTTCTACCATGTGCCAGGTCCAGAAGACATGAAAATTAACCTGACAGTCTTAAGTGATGCTACACCGTTTTGCCCAGGATTACAGAAGAGTCCCTGAAAGCTCCTGGCAGCTAGAACAGAGTTCAAAAGATGCTTCCACCCATAGCACTCGGGTGACAGGATGTCTTCCTGCTGCCGTTTATTACACATGCCTGGACCTCAATGCTAGTCAAGCTGTTCTCTGTACTGAAGGTGAAGCAGCACCCCTCCCTCCCAAGATCCACTGAGTCTGCTGTAACAATGACATTGGGATGGGTGATCTTCAAAAGAAGTTTGAAGAACAGATAAATTCCTTCTGTTCAGCTAGTTACAGGGGTTCTTAGAATTCTAGGAAGCCAGCTGCTCCAGATGACCTAGGTACTAGCCACCTTTTTTGGTACTGGAGATTGAACTCAGGACCTTGTGCTTTCAAGTCAGGTGCTGAAACCTCAGAGCTATCTCCTCAGCCCAGTAGTCACTCTTTTAGTCTCTCTTTTTCAGCTGAGGAGATAGCTCAGTGGCTTAAGCACCTGCCTGGTAAACACAAAGTCCTTGCTTCTTCCTGAAACGAAATATCTGTCAAAGGCCCAAGATTATCTTTTTATAAACTATCTCTTTAAGAGTTAAAAATCACCAGTATTATTGTTTCAGTTCTATTACTGCTGGGAATAGTTCTTTAAAGGAAAACAAATGAAAGCTGAATCTTTGGGCAATCTTGATTTGTTTTTCCTATCACCGATTATATTATATTCTACTGGTTAACTGGAGGTAGCTTAACGAATAGCAAAAATATGCCTGCTCTACCGTGGATAAGTAAAAGGCACCCTTCTGGCTGTTGTGCAAATTAAAACATTTTTTTTCCGAGGGAAATTGGCAATATGAAAATTATGAATGTCCAAATCCTTAGATCCAACAACTTCCTTCCAAGATTCTGTCTTAAATTACTATTCACATGAGTAAAGAGAAGATGTGTGTCAAAGCCGTTCCACTGTAGCTCTGTCTGTTCTAACAGGGAGAAAAAAATTATTCCTCATTAAGAAAAGATAAGTTTTTTAAATTCATGATACCACCATGCCCTGAAAGAGCTCATAGCCCTTAAAAGGAATTAGCTATTCTATTTGTACAATGACAAATATCCATGCCATTAGATAAAGCAAGTTTTGAAATAACATGAATAATAGGATTGCTTAACCAGAAAAAAGGAAAGAGAGAGAGTGAGAGAAAGGAATGAAGAAAGAAAGAAAGAAAGAAAGAAAGAAAGAAAGAAAGAAAGACCAAACTTGGTGGCACATTCCTGTAATTCCAGGTACACAGGAAGCTGAAGCAGAAGAGTTTCAAAATCAAGGCCAGGCTGGGTACCTTAATGAAGTACCATCTCAAAATATAAATAAATAAATAAATAAAAAGTGCTTGGAGTGTAGTTCATGGCAGAGGGCTTGCCTAGTACACAACAGCTTGGTCCAGCGATTGGTACCAGAACAAAGGGAAGCTTGACATGGCCATGCACACCTGTCATCCTAGCACTCTGGGAAGCTGGGGCAAAAGGAACACAAAGTTGAACCTGGCGTGGGCGACTTAGTGATTCAGTGAGCCCCAAAATAAACAATAGAAAAGGGAGACTGGGCTATAGCCCAGTAAGAAGACCCTGGTATTTGGGGAAAAATCAGATTGAAGTCCATCTTTTGGGTCTTAAACAGAGTCCAGGCTGTTCTTGGACATGCACTTTGATTTTCAGCAGGCAGGAGCAAGGAGATAGTTGTTGTTGTTGCTGTTGTTGTTTTAATTAATGCAGTTTGGATTCATAGCCATCATCCCATCTCAGCTTCCCCAGTGCTGGAATTATAGGCATGCACCACCCTACCCAGTTTTAGTGGTAGTATGGCACACCCGGGGTTCCAGGGATGGCATGGCATGCAGTGCTGAGGATCGAACTTGAGTCCTTGCACTTACCAGGCAGGTGCTTAGACCGCCAAGCTATCACCCCAGCTGTAGGAGAGAGTTGTTTAAGGGGCTGATCTTGAATTTTCTCTTATGAAACATTATTAAATTCCATTCTGAAATGCCCAATATAAGTTGCATCCCAAGAGGCCCAAGAAGCATGCCCATAAAGCAGTAGGGCCAACTTGCATACAGCCCAACTGGCCAGCCAGCACCAGGCCCTCTGGGATTGGTCCCACCAGCCACTTGCACATGAGGGCATCCCATGACTACTGCAGAAACATCCAACAGAGAAAGAAATATGTACCACTGATTCACAGAGGCCACTCTAGGGAAGGGTGGCACCGAGGGGCATCATGTTGTCATCTTGCAAAGTTCAAACTTTAAAAGGTGAGAAATATTTATTTAGGTATAATAGGGAAAAAAGAAAAGATAAACCAATGAATCATTGGAAAACTAATGTGGCCCTCTTCCTTACCAAACCTCACAAAATCCCAATGACCTAGGAAACCTATCAGTGCCTTCCCAAGCAGGTTCATAAGGAGGGAAACAAGAAATAAGTCTATTCTGCTTACAACCTGGAATCTGGCCTACGCTACGCCCATTAGAAAATATTTCAAAATGTGGAGCCAGTGGAGAAGAGCTCAGGATACACACATTTTAATTGCTTTAAGCAGCTGAGATTAGGAGACTGAACTGGGTCCAAATATCAACAGCCCTGCTGCAAGTGCCTGGTCTGTGTATAATTACAGACCAAGTGCCTCCCCACCTGCATTCTCTCCTACATCGCTTTTCACACATTCACCAAGTGCGTCCTAACTGTATGTATGACCTTTGTCCTCTCACCTTGCTGAGCTAGCCAAACGGCAGAAGTTGAGCCAGACTGTCTGAAATGTCTAATCTCATTATGCTCTTAAGCATAGGTTCTCAGACATCCAAGATCTCTAAACCATAGCTTGAGAACCCTCCACTAAACACTGCTGGCAGGGCCCGGCAGCTCAAAAGAGCTGCTATGAAGCACATTGAACTTTGTCCTTGGACTATCGGTGTATCCTAAGACCGGCAAGTTCTCCTGTTCTGGGGACTTCGGAGATTACATAGGAGTGAATACTGATCCTAAATTAATAAGGTCTTCCTGAATCTTCATGTGAGGCCTGTACCACAGGGATATATTATAAAGATCGAGCTCAAAGCCTTTAGAACCAGACCTGGTTTCAAGCCCAGCTCCACCCCTATTTCCCTTGAACAAGTTATCAACCCTCACCCCCTTATAACACGGGCGCAGTAAAAGTGCCTACCTTAAATTAAGCACCCGGGAGCCCCTCCACACAGGGCCAGGAACAGGAGGGGGGCAGGTGAGGCAGAAATGACAGTTTTCCTAGCAAATGAAGAACGACCAAAAGGAAAAGAGGAGAGGCTGAAAGTTGAGGTTCAGCAAGGCAAGGGTGACCGATGCACACACCCTCTGGGCATCCATGGGCCCGTCACCTGCCTAGATGGAGGCCATGTGGGAGCAGTGGGATGGTGTGGAGAATGAAGTCCTAGCCTCCCTGGGCAACTCCTCTTCCCCCTGTTAGGTTGCATTTTTTGTGACCTGTCCTGTGGCATCCCTACTCTGCAGTCTGCTTCTCTGATGCCATAGGTTGGGGGTTTTGTTTCAAGGGGGAAAATAGGATATAAGACACATTTTATGATATTTTATAATGAATCACCCAAAGAATTACATACAAGTGCAGGAAACTTGTCCACACACTAAAGACTCCAGCTGAGAGCCTGGATCCTACTATCCCGCATGAGTCCAGATAAAAACCTAGAGCTCATAACAATGCCTCCCACCAGTCCAATTGGAAGCCTAGAGGGCACAACGAACTCCCACGCAGGCCCACATCACAGATGTACGCTAGGAAGGCCCAAAGGTCAGGGGTGGAAGCTAGAAAGTCTATGCCAGACAGATGAAGGTGCAAGCTGAGGAATCTGAACTAGAGCGAGGAAGTAATGCTCAAGGTAAGCACCAGAGCTCCCCAAAAGTACCACAGCCAACCTCAGGAACAGCGAGGTCCCGAGCTCCTCCAATGATGAAGAAAGCCAGGTTCCCATCAGGAAACCCAATGGAACAAGCTTCTCCGTGAGACTGAGCATCTTCCCCCTCCAAAGCAAGGAAGCAATGCTCCAGATGAGGAACAAAGCTCTTCCAAAGTTCATCAGGAAAGCCAGTGTGACAAGGTTCTGCAGCAGAACAGCCCGAGAGAACTAATAGCTTCCAACAGCACCAACAGCTTCTCCAAACAGCATCCCTAACAGCATTTTTGGCAGCTTCTCCTGCTGTACCTTTTCTGCTACTGGCAACAACCCTCAGGTGGGCCTCCTGCACCCAGCTCCATGCTAGTTTAAGTTAACTGGGTGTAATACGTGGATTACTAGTTAGAAATCCACTACACCTGAACTGGTGTATTACAACAATGAATCAAAAATCAAAACAGCTCTTGTTGCATCCCAGTCTACATAAAATGATCTCAAGCGCTCCCAGGTCCAAAACCCAATTCAGCTTGTGAAAAAAGAGTCACTCTAGAACAAATCAAGTGCTTGGGAGATAGCTCAGCAGTCTAAGCACCTGCCCGTCAAGCGCAAGGACCCAGGTTGGATCCCAGCACTGTGCCAACCACTGAAACCAGGCACGGTAGCACATGCCTATAATCCCAGTGCTAGGGAGGCTGAGACAGGATCACTTCCAGACTGAGCTTTGTAGTGAAACCCTGTACCACATCAATAAAAATAAAAAATACAGCGAATCAGGCAAGACTTTTTTTTCTCAAATGTTTCAGAACCTAACTCAGGGTGCTGGGCTAGGAAAGTGAGCACAGAGCCCAGTGGAATGGAAAGCTCTGTGACCAGCTTGCTCGCTTGATTGTCCTGGGAGTTCCCACACCCTTTGGGTCTGACTATCAGAGCGGCTAGGGTCTCACCATCCACCCTCACAGGGCCAGGCTGCATCTAACTTACGCCGTACAGAAACGGGCGTGCTGGGAGCCAGCCAGTTGGGAACGAGACAAGATCCTTTTGCTTTGTGTGTGCTTTAATTTTCCCAAGAAGCTCAGATCTAACATGAAAAGTGCAATAAACTGAGAGTATCAGTATTCACTGAAACTATCACTTCACAGAGGAAAACAGATCCAAACAGCCAGTTGTAGAGGTTGTCCTTCCTCAAAAATGCAGCTGTCACCAAAAACATTTGAAATTCTCTCTCTCTCTCTCTCTCTCTCTCTCTCTCTCTCTCTCTCTCTCTCTCTCTCCCCCCCCTTCTCCTCCTCCTCCTCCTCCTTCCCTTTCTCCCTCCCTTTCTCCTCCCCCTCTTTCCTTTCCTTTCCTTCCTACTTCTTCTAGCTTTCCCTCTCTTGCAATTTAGCTTTAATTGCCCTGTCAGCTCTAAGGCTGCTAATTGACGCCTTTTATTCTGGAATAAAACTCCTCAGGAAGAAAAGCGCTCTCCGGGCCCCCAGAGCTGCGGATTCGGCCGATTTAGCACGGTTGTCTCCAGGCGAATTGAAGCTGGGTGCTGCTAGCTCTGGGGGCAGGCGTGGGGGAGTCGCGGAGGCGGGAGGGGGGCTGGGCAGGGGTTGGAGCGTCTATTTTTAGCGAGGGTTTTATAGAGTGGATCCCTGTGGCTTGGCTCCACACTGAAATATTGTCCTCGTCTCAATGACATAAACACAGGGCAACTTGGAGATCTTGGCGCCAGCCCTGGCCGGAGCCTGTGAATGGGCAGAACGGTGGGATGGGAGCAAGAATCCTACTGTAATTACAAATAAATCCCTCCCGCCCATCCCCACCCCACCTTGGCTCCCCTGGCTTACTTCACATTGCAAAAGGCCACTGCTTTTGGTAAATAAGATGAACTGGAGTTACCGAAAGATCTACCCAGAAGCAGTTAGAGGAATAAAGACCTGAGTGGGCTTAGGTTAAGAAAGAAGAAGCAATCGAAAATGAATTACACAGCCAACGTCATCAGCGAAAATCCAGCTTAGGGGGTAAAGCGTGGACTCTGTCTTCGGCTCCTGCTGTCAAAATCCAGTGTGTTGCTTCTCTATCAAAGTCTGGAGCCTTTGGTCTGGCTCTGGTTGGGCAGAAATTGGAACTGATAAATTGGAACCAATTAGCCCAAGGTCTCAGTATGATTCTCTGGAATGTCACAGGCCAGGTTGGATGAAGCTGTCGCCCTGGGCTGTCTCAGACATGGAGCCACACTTTCCAAAGCATATTTAAATATAGCCTTGCTTCCCTCGAAATGTAATCCCAACCTTCATTTTTATCCTTGGAAGCTTGGGGTTGGGGGGAGGGGCGCGGGGAGAGCGCAGGGCGAGGCGGGATTCTCATAATCCCCCATCCCCCACTCCCACAGACCTGTAAATAAATCAAAGATTACACCAAATTCCATTCAGAGTTGTCAGTCCCAGAATGGAACTTTTATCCCATTATGAATGTCATGGGTGAGACCGTTCAGACTTTGAATGTGGCTAACACCTCCATTGAAAAGCCCTAATTGCAGTTGTAGGTACTGTTTGTGGATACCACTGTACACACCGTCACATTCCTGGGAAGAAAAGGCATCCTATGAGAGCCCGCCCGGGGCCTCCCCTCAATCAGGAGTACTGTCAAGACTTCACTTAAATTTTAAACCAAGGTTGCCCTATCGAAGGGCCAGGTGCTAATTTGGGATTCTGAGGTTCGACAGATTTGCCCTGGCTGACAGGGCCGTTACTATGCCCCGAGGGCTGGCTGGAGTCAGGCTTCGGCCTCAGAGACTACCAGAAAGGGACCCTTGAAGAACCACTTTTATTTTCAGATGAACTTCCTCTGAGCCTGAGGGTGCCCGCTGCTTGGCCCAACCGAACCGCAGCAGCAGGCAGGAATGGAGTAAAGGGCTTTCACCCGTTGCGAGCCCGCCTGAGACAGCAGAGCAGCCTGCCTGCTCCAGGTCCCGAGGAAAGGGACTTCTCACCTCGATCCGTGTCTACCTGCCCTGGTGGGGACCCAACCAAGAAAGGATGGTTAAGGAGGAGGAACTGTTTCCAGAGCTATTTGCACCTCCCTCGATGGTCATCAAAGATAGATAGACAGATAGATAGATAGATAGATAGATAGATAGATAGATAGATAGATGATAGAGTTCCTGCCACTGTATAGGCTCTGAGCCACCAAGCACGTTCCCACCGTAGCACAACCATCACACGATCCATCCATCTGCAGGCCCATTTCATCGACCCAAACTGAAGCTGTACCCACTTAACTCTAACCCTGATTCCTGCCACCCTGCAGCCCCTGGCATCCGCCATTCCACCTGGCTCTGAATTGGATCCCTCTGACCCCTACCCACAGGTGGAGTCCTACACTATTTGTCTCTGTGGAGTCAGCTTATTCTCCTTAGCCTTGAAGTTTCCTGAGCTGTGCATGTGGGTACTTCTTGCTCTGTAAAGACAGCTACTGCTTCCAGTGCCTCTTTATAATGTTTTGTGTGGTTGTTTATCATTCAGTGAACAAAGGGACGATTTGCACCTTTTGGCTGGGGCAGCAAATGATGCAACAAACGAAGTGGTGTAAATACCTCTTTCACTCCCTGGTTTTACTTCTTTTATGCCCTCAAGTAGAATAATTAGCTCAGATAACACTTCCATTTTAAAAAAAAATTTTATTTTGGACAAGGTCTCTCTATGCAGTTCAGACTTGTAGTGATCTTCCTGTCTCAGCCTCCCCCGTGCTAGGATTACAGGCATGCGCCACCACATCTGGTCTCAGTGGCCAGCACAGTGCTCCCAGGGTACCAGGGCTGGCACAACATGCGATACTGGGGATTGAACCTGGGTCCTTGCACTTGCCAAGCAGGCACTTAGACCATCGGCCTATCTCCCCAGCTTGATACTTGTACTTTTAATTATTTGCAGAACCCTTCCGTGGATTTTCATCTTGTCTACCTCATTTTGCAACCCCACAGCAACAAGTGCTCCAGTTTCTCCACAGCCCTGAGTTCAGCGCTTCTTATTTCCCTTTTGCCTTTTAATATAACAACCATTCAATGGCCATGAGTGGCATATCATTGTGGTTTTGAACACCAAAGCTCTGGGTTTACTTTGTTTGTTTCATCTCTCTCTTCTCTTTATAAGAAATCATGTACGCTAGTTCCCACCGAGAACTTTACTCTCTCTCTCTCTGCTTCTCCCCCAAGAAACCACCCACTCGTGGGTAGGCTTTGCCAAGTATCCCTGCAAGTACTAATAATTTAAATGTAAGGGTCAAGTTGGGTATCATTTTTGTGTCCTTTCCTGCCCCCCACTCCTACTTTCCACAATTGTTAGTTGTGTGAGGAACACAAAAAGCAGTATCCCATATGAAACAAAGAGACCACATGGCCACGAGTGGTGGTGCATGGGGGCAAGACCAGCCTGGGCTGCTTAGTCAGTTCAGGGTCAGCCTGAACTACATAGAAGAACCTGGGAGGGAGAGGGAGAGAGAGAGAGAGAGAGAGAGAGAGAGAGAGAGAGAGAGAGAGAGAGAGAAAGAGAGAGAGAGAAACAGAGAGAAAGAGAGAGAGACAGAAACAGAGAGAGAGAGAGGAGAAGAAGGTGGACAGAGAGAGATAGAGAGAGACAGAGAGAGATAGAGACAGAGACAGAGAGAAAGAGAGGGACAGAAACAGGGGGAGAGAGAGGAGAAGAAGGTAGAGAGAGAGAGAACAAAGACAATGTCAGAGACACAGAGAGGAAGAAAGGGAGAAACAGGCAGAGACAAAGGCAGACACACCAAGAAACAGAGAGGAAGAGACAGAAAAAGGGAGAGAGAGATATATAGAGAGACATAGAGGAAGGGAGAGAGAGAGAGACAGAGAGAGACAGAGAGACAGAGCACAGAGAACAGCTTGGGAGTCAGAAAGGTAAGTCTCAGCTATGCACCTCCTGCTTGGGTCACCTTGGTCAGGTCACCTGACGTCTCCGAGTTTTACTGTCCTGGCTTCTAGCCTGAGCTCTTTGGTGGGCTACATGAGATAACAAAAGGAACACGTTACACCCCGCGTGGAGTAAGGACACGGCAAGTGAAAGCAGGAGGAGGGAAGGAAGAAAGGAGCTACATCCACTTTCTGGTGAAGGTGTTGCTCTCTTCAGCTGTCGCTCACTCAGGCACCCCCAGACACTCCTGCCCACATCTTTAGGTTACACTAGCACAGGATGAAACATGTACAAACCGTAAGGGGGTGGTGCCCTTTTTTTACCCTTTGTCAAAATGCCTGTATAAGTGATGGGCAGTGAGTAAACCCGCTACCCTCCTTCCTCTTGCCCAGAGGACAACAGAACAGAGAGGAAAATAAAGGAGAGAACTGCCCTGCTTTGCCAAGTCACCCTACTTGGCTATGTACTATTCAGCTTAGGCCCTGAGCCTGGCCGCAGGAGCTGTAATCCAATTCCTTAATAAATTTCTTCTTCAAAGCAATGCCCTTTGTGCCAGGTGGACAGAACCCGAGTGGCCGGCTGCTGCCCTGAGATGCTCTTGCATCGGGCTGCGTCATTCAGGCTGGGAAAAATATATCTAAGTGGGCACCTTTGACCTAGTTAGCTGAACAATTATGATAGAGGAATGAAAAGTTAGAGCACCTAAAAGGTGTTTAAAGTCACCAACATAGTTGGTGTTGACAGCGAAGCTTGCCGTGGATCCAGCCGCCCCCAAAGAGGGCTGACTGTGCCAGATGGTACACAAGGCTCTTTGGCTTCATGAAGAAGAACTGGACACCGGACAGAGCTGTCTTCAGAGATTAGTGTCCTCAGTCTTTTTTGGAAGTGGCTTCCAAAGCCACCTTTCCAATAGCCGAGGCTGGAGCAGCAGGGTAGAAAAGAAGAAAACCATTTCCAGAAAGGACAGGGTTCTGGAGTCTCCAGGAGGGGTGGTAGGGACCAGCACTGTCTTCCTTTCCAAACCTATGGGTTGAATTTAACCTGACATGTCCTGGTAGTTACTGCTTTCCCGGAATGAGCTGCACTTGTTCAGCTACTGTTCATCCCCTCATCCCAAGCTGCAGCTTCCCATGAGAAGGCAAACCATCTCTTTCCCTTCCCCTGCCCTGGCTTGCTTCCAATACCAAAACCAGCTGCCTTCGAGATACAGAGCTGCTCATTTGTAAGGACTGAGATTACCAAGGCGGGTGGTACAACAACCAGGCCATCAAGTATGAGCAAGTCACGGGTATCTATTGGTTAAGTTGTCAAGCACCTATTTGGGCCACACTGGCCTTACTATTTCCCAGGTATCTATGAGGGATCTGATTAACGGTAACAAAAAAACCCAGATGTGTAAACTACTACCTCTTGGACTCACTGAATTAATTAAGAAATGAACATGGTTTTCATCACTATCTGTTCTTCCACCTACTACCAGGATCCATCGTGGTGTCTCAAAATAATTGAAGGAGTTCAGGGATTCTTTCATTCATGAGAAGCCTACACTACACCAAACCCAACGGTAAGCCCTGGAAACATGGAAGCAAGCTCCCAGAAAGAGTTTCTTCCCCAGTAGTCAAGACAGAAACAATCTACAGTGCAATCTGGTAATGGATGAGCAACCCTGCGGGAGCCGGAACCTGTAGGAACTGAGCGAGGGGGACAATTAATTTTGCCCAGGGTGGATCAGGAATAGAGGAGGTAATGTTTAAGCAGGAGGTAATGTTTAAGCAGAATCTAGAGATTGCAAATGATTTTGCAAAGGGAAGAAAGTGTGTAGACAGAACCTATAAAATGGTGAGGAAGAGCAGGCTACGTGTGCAGACCTCCCAGGAAGGCTAGACGAGCTCAACAGAAGGCAAATAGAACAGAGTGGAAAGAGGTGATGGGAAAGATAGACTAAGGTCCGAAAAGCCATCACATGGCACAAGACTATCTTGGCAGTATCCAAGGGAATCCTTAGAGGTTTTTGAACAATCATAAATCATTCCTTTTCTATAAGCCAATTTATTTGAGTATGTTTGTCCTTCAAAAACACTAAAACTTTAAGAAAAATGAGAAGGCACTTTTGCTGCCTGCAGCAGGCTGGTACTATTTGCAAGCATGGCTCCTCTTAGGGTTTTAGGGCAATCTTTCAGAGAGATAATGACCTTGCCAAGGGTCCCACACCTCTGGGATGAAGAATAGCAGGACCAGGGACAAGGTAGAGACCTCACCAAATCCTTACCCCATAACCAATCATCATGACCCTGAAGCCCCCACCCACACTGAAAAAAAAAAAGACAAGTTCTCCAAGACTTGCTTTGCTGTCAAAATATTTAGAGGAAGCATATTTAAATCATGGATGGAACAATAGAGCTCACTCAGAAGTAAACGCTGAAGAAGGCTAAACCATAAACATTTAGTCTAAAATGTAGCTGCCTCTTCTTCTGGGCTGGAGGTATAAGAAAAGCAGAGTTCTATAAAATGTGATCTGCCAGGATTTTCTTACCCTGGTGGCATGATAATTATGATGCCTCTTACTACATTTTAAAGGCTCATCCCAAGTGACTCAATCTCGGAGGAGGTGGAGGAGGCGGAGGAGGCTGCTTTGCATTTTTCTCAATGTGTGCTGGGCTGAACGGATGCAGTAATTCACTTCTGAAACAATGCAGAGACCAAGGGGAGACGGGAGTCACAGCCCAGCCTCATTAGGGACCCGCCCCTCCGTGCTACCTCCAGGCACTTCAAGGGCCTTCTCCCAGCATTTTAGGGATTATCTTTGCGAGTTTAATCAAGCTTTACATTAACTAGTTAACACGGTTAAGCCTTTGTGTGAGAAAAGAGACATTTGTCTGAAACTGTCGTGTACTGGATTCATTTCCTAGGCTGAGGACAAAGAGGGCTGACCATTGATCTCTCTGCTGAACTTATCCTTTCTTTCTAAAAATGAATGAAGAGGAAAAAATTTTCAATTTGTATGTATACATTTATGAAATTATTTGTAAATATATGTAAAAATCTGTTTTCCAAAAACCCTACCAATGATGAGTCAGACCTTTGTGGGAGCTTGTGTCAAAAACCTATCCATGCCAATTAGCCATGCTGGAGAAGGACTGGCCACGGCCCTATTTGCAATTATTTGTGTTTTAGTCAATAAAGTGACTTTTGTTCTTGATTCATGACACCAGTTTGGTAATGTCTTATAGAGGCTGGGAGGAAGTCTACTGGGCTAGGGAAAGGTAGGAAGTCCTTTTGGAAATTCAAAGGACTTGTTTATACAACTTGGGTGCTTCTCTTTCATTTGCTGAAGGCCCGCTTTGTGAATTACAATAAAGAAATGGGAAAAAAATTAACCCTCCCCTCCCCCCCAACCCCTATCATTGAGAGTATTTTTAAATAAAGCTGGGTAAAGACACAAAGGTGAAACTTTAGATACAAGAAAAATAAAAACAGTTGGGGTTCCAGAGACATTGTTTGTCTTAGAGGTGAAGGGGAGTACCTGGATCAAAAGCCCGACTTTACTACAGTCATGCTTTACTACAGTCATGCTGCATTATGGGAGGTGGGGCCCCCCAGGGGAGGCAAAATGAGCCCTCTGTCCTACTTGCTCAGGTCACATAAAGGCTCTGCCCACCAGAAACCTCCCTGGCCTACAGCCTGCAGGTGCCCACAACTCTGAAGCTGAGTATGACTCCGAGAAGAACACTGGTGCACTAGGAAGCCCTTGGGGGTGACAGCTCTGGGCTAAACAGCCTCCCCAACCCTGCATAGATCATTCTGAAGCCCCTAAATATGACCTTGGGAAACCTCCTTGCTTCTCAGGGGTTGGACTATGGGGAGATGGTAGCCCTTACCCCAAGAAGCTCCTGTGAGATTTCCGTACACTCCTGTTGCTAAGGCAAGTGATAAATTCACAGGCCACGTTCAACTTGTGCTCTGGTTTCTGTGGCAAGAAAGATGAAGTGTTGAGTTCTTTTCGTTCTTGTTTAGGGATCTTGTCCTACAAGCGCTACCCTCAGGTAACCTTCCACTAGAGCCCAGCCACCACTCTAAACTCCTTCCAGACTGCAGTTTTGATCAAACATGACATTGATTTGGGCGTCTTTATTTTAGTGATTACTTTTTATTCTCTGGCTAATAGGAAATCCTGACATGGGTATCTCTTTATTTTGAAAGCAACCTTATTTCTCTGTGGATGACTAAGACCGGAGATTAGTGTCATGACGCAGTGTCTGTCGCATACTCATACACAAGCACAAACACACACCCCTGCAAATGACAGCTCCACATAGGAGCTTCTCCCTCAGTCACCAGAGTACTGAGCCCTGAACTGTTTAGCCAAACTGGAAATGAAGCCCCTGTGATTTTGAACTTCCAACACAGGGGACTCGAGGCAGTGTTTCCGGCCTTAGTATCCCTGCTAGATCCTTTGGGATAGATTCACTGATCGGAATTGTAGTTTACCTTTTCTCCTTCAGCTCAGAATGTATCAATTGTTTGTTTTCTTTCGCTTTTTAAAAGCAGATTTGCAGAACAAATGTAGAGTGAAGTTCTTTCACCTCAAACATGCACTAACCCCATGCATTAGGGATTATAAACAACATATAGACAATTTTTTAAGACTTTATAAAATCTTTTCTTGCATGCAAAACATAATACACAGTAGTCTCTCTCTATTCCACAGTTCAACTTTTGCAGACTGTTTCATGTGCTTTCAAAAAATATTAATATAAATTATCACAGGTTTTTCACTATATCATGGGATCTTGCAGTACTATACAGTATACATATGTTGTTAAAATTACATAGGTTTATGAGTTTAGAAAATGATTAAGAACATTAGAAG
>PVKN010010575.1:0-22503 GCA_004027915.1 Capromys pilorides
CTCTCGGAAACTGCTGCAGTTAAAAATGCACCTGACTCCCCTCCCCTGGCCCCCAAAGACTTGGAGGCTCAGAAGCCACAGGCAAGATAGGGTTTGATGTGACTTCACCTATTTTCTTTCTTCTTCCCCAGAAAATAGAATGCAACGCCTTGAACTGAGATTTTTCTCAAATTAGACTAAGTGACAAATATCTCTTTAAGCTCTTTCATTTGACATCCTATTAATTATTTAAAATCCCCATTGTTTTCTTCCCGACAGACCTGTTATGTTTCAGATGTGAGACAAATGTACACTTAGAGGGACATTTCTTTTAAGAAGCCATGCTCTCAGACTACTGAGGGTATTGTAAAGCCAAACCAAACCAAAAGGAAAATCTGCAGGACACTCACCTCACCATAAATTTATTTGACTTATTTATTAATGGAGACTTCTGGGATTGACTGCTATCAAAGCGTAGGATAAATTGCTAAGGGTTTGACAGTAATGATCCTTTTGGGATCTCATTCCTCCACAGAAGGAAGTTTTGTCACTGGGGGACACAGTGACAAGCCCTCAGAGGCAGTCCTGCTTGGGTACCAGCCTGGGTGGGGTGTAGATTGTTACACTGGTCTGAGTTCCTGTAGTAGACATGCAGACTTGCAGGGCTATGGCAGAATTTACATCCCAAGCAGCACCAGCTATGGTAAACACCCATTTATTCAGGACGTTAGCCCTTTTAATAAAAATCATCTGCATTGGTTTTTTAAAAAGTCATGGCACAGTCAAGCAGGAGAGACAAGAATGAGATAATTGGAGGCTGCTGTCTTTTCACTTCCCACATAAAATTATTTGAAGAGACAGGCCGGAACTTTAAACCAGAGATACCAAGAAAAGTTGTAATTTGGATGTCGGCTGCCATTGCTCTAGGGTGTTTGCCTGAGGACGCACTTCCTTACTTCCTTTCTCTCCACAGACCTACTTTAATGACAATATCCTCACCCTCATCCGGACCTTGGTGACTGGGGGAGCCACCCCGGAGCTCGAGGCTCTGATTGCCGAGGAGAATGCGCTTCGAGGGGGATACAGCACCCCTCAGACCCTGGCCAACAGGGACCGCTGCCGTGTGGCCCAGTTAGCTCTGCTGGACGGGCCCTTTGCAGACCTGGGGGTGAGTCCACAGCCCAGCAGGCGCCCGAGCCCAGTGTTGGGGCAGGCTGAGCCCTCCGAGCTGGCTGTCAGGTGGTGACCACTGATGGTTGCTGTCTTCCTCTTGCTTATGATAAATAACTAGAGAGATAATGTTTATGGCTTCCTATGTGTCAGGCGCTATGCTTCATGGAAGGGAGTTCGTTTGAATCCTCATGGCGACCTCATGATGCAGGTTCCACTGCCACATATGCTAAGGCAGCTGAGGCCCAGAGAGACTGAGGACTGGCCATCTTGGGGACACACACCAAGCCATGCTGGCCTTCCAGTTCCTGGGGCTTATTCCTCATTATTTTCATCAGAAATATTCTTCCCTGAAGTGGAGAGCAGCAGGCGGCGCCCACATATAGCTCGTGAAGTGTGCCCGCAGGTTCCCGGCATACTCCGAGCTGCTGAGGCCTGAGTCGACACGAATGTCGCAGCGGGAAGCCCAAGTCTGAGTGCTTGAGTCAGAGTCGGAGCCAAGCATCGGTGGCTGTCACAACACCAAGGCAGTCATGTGCGTCCAGCTCTCCTGGGCAGACAGCGCCTCAGGCGGACCCTTCAATGCCTCTGATTTCAAATTTTGCTCGTATGGTTCCTTAGGCTGTACCCAGTCACCTGCCCCAGGCCTACCCTGTGACAGAGGGGACCAGCATCTCCCCTGCAGTTCTCTGCCCCAGCCAGGGTCAGGCTCAGTGCTAGACATAGGCAGCCTGGCCCTTATTCCTTGCCCAGCTGTAGCGAGGCATTCAAGGGGTGGAGCCAAGGGGTCTTAGGAGCCCTCCTGAGACAGGCCAGAAAGTCAGCCAGTGAGGAAAGAGCCGAAGACGAGACGAGTCACTGCCATCTTCTGAAACATTCGCATGTGCTTGTGCCATGTTTCCACTGGGCTGTGGGCTAGGTCCTCTGTTAGGCTGGGTTTTAATGAAAGATATTTTTCCACTAATGGCTTTTTAGTTATTACCTACTGATATATGTGAATAGGATAAAGGCTTTAAATGATGGTAAGCTTTGGCCTCATTTAAGCAGTAATATGAGGCCTATCTGGCAAGTCCTGCAATAGCAAGGGCAAATCTATTCCCTTTATTCCTAGTGAGGTCATCCTGCTGTTCTCTTACTATAGTAATGCCCACCTGGGCCACACGGCAGTCGGGTGCCTGTGTTCCCATGCATCCATGGGCATTCAGGTCTGAGTCAAGCCCCAAACCCCATGAAGGTGGCCACGAATTGATTAAAACTGTGATTCCCAGTTATTCCACCTGCAGAGCCCCGGCTCTTGGGGAAACACATCCTCTTCCCCCTGGCCATTGCTGAGGTCTGCAAATTGTGCTTTTCATACAGTCCCTGCCTGACAGTGTCCTTCATCGTAGGCCCTGGCCCTGGCGGGGGTGTGTGGGGGGGTGGTCTTCTCTCCTTGCAGTGACTTTCATTATCACCCTGGCCATGTTGACAGCAGGATCAGACCACAGTGGCCACAGCTGAGCTGGAGAAAGCGAAATTGCTGTCTTGCAGGGCTGGTTCCTTCTCCTGAGCTAAGCCTATATCTGAGACCATCAGGCTCTACACCTTCATCTCAAGAGGGGCAGGGGGAAAGACATCCTACCCCGAGGGATCTCTTGGAGAATGGAGCGACACCACCAGAGGAAACCCTCACTGTCCTCTGGTCCCTGAGATCACCCACACTGAGTGTAGGTGCCAACTGCATTGCCTTCTGCAGCCGCAGACACTGGGCGCAGACACTGGGCACAGACCCTCCAGCTCAGATGATTCCAAAGCAAGCTTTTATGGAAAGGCTCTTTTCCCCTTGGACCTCTACTTTCAGGCAAATCAAAATGATGTTTCTCTCTGTTCTTTTGTTGTCTCCCAGGATGGCGGTTGTTATGGTGATCTATTCTGCAAAGCTCTAAAAACATATAATATGCTTTGTTTTGGAATTTACCGGCTAAGAGATGCCCACCTCAGCACCCCCAGCCAGTGCACGAAGAGGTAAGTGCTTCTTGGCACCCTGTGGCCCCAGCAAGCCAAATGCAGGGATAGCCACACCCTCTCCTGTCCCTGGCCATGAGCAGAGGACTTTTACAAGGTCTTACCACGCAAATTATTCTGTCTGCATTAAAACTGACGCTGAATTTGAAAGTTACGAGAAATGTTTTCTTTAATTACTAATTGTATATGTGATGACATTGTGAGAAGAATTTGAGTTTTGTAAAAATAGTTGCATCATCCCCTGGTGAAAGTTGGATTGGTAGCATCTCCCCCAAACCTCAGCTGCTACCATTGCCTTTGTTGGTACCTAATAGAGGTACCACCATTTCTAATGTTTAAGTAAAAAGGTTCTCTTACTGTATCTCAGAATCCTATATTTCTATTCAATATATTTTTTGATTGACTTACCATTTCACTTTCGTATACTTTTAAGAAAATTGTATATGATCACTTTAGGTAGAAATAGTTTAGATGTGCTACTTATAATTTTCTAATATGCATTAAGATAAATTCATACCAGGCAAAAATTGAGTAGATCCTAGAATTAACCAAATCAATATGTTTGCATAATTTACTTCAGGAAGTGTTGCTATAGAGGTATGTGTTTCTCGGGTGTGCATATTAGAATCACCTGGGGTGCTTTTAAAAAATCCTTCTGTTAGTCTGACTTCATTGGTATGGAGAGAAAACCCTCTACAATGAAAGCAGCAGTGCAGTTGGGCAACTGGGGATTGGCACTGCACTTGGTAATGGGTCCTTGGGATCCATAGGAACACAGTTTGGTTTTCCCATTACTGGCTCCAATTAGGCCCCATTCATGGCTGACTTCTGTAGAGTTAATCAAAGGAGGGGTTTGTTAACTGGAAATCTCGAAGGAGCTGGACAGCTAGAAGCACGTCTTCCACATCCTCTGATGGGTTTAGCACTTCCTTCCTGGTTCAGAGAGAGTTGAATCCTCCACCCAGTGACCCCTCTGGCTGTGACATATTTGCTTTCCTGTCTAGGTATGTCATCACCAACCCCCCCTACGAGTTTGAGCTTGTGCCCACGGACCTGATCTTCTGCTTAATGCAGTTTGACCACAACGCCGGCCAGTCCCGGGCCAGTCTGTCTCATTCCTCCCACTCATCACAGTCCTCCAGCAAGAAGAGCTCCTCCGTTCACTCGATCCCATCCACAGCAAACCGGCAGAATCGGCCCAAGTCCAGGGAGTCGCGGGACAAACAGAAGTACGTGCAGGAAGAGCGGCTTTGATATGTGTCTCCACCGCCACCGTGTGTGAAACTGTATCTGCCACTCACTTCCCCAGTTGGTGTTTCCAGCAAAGTAACTTTCCTTGTTTTCCCCTGTAGTCCTCCCTGCCCCCCCTTTTTTTACACATATTTGCATATGTATGATAGTGTGCATGTGGTTGTCATTTTTATTTCACCACCATAAAACCCTTGAGCACAACAGCAAATAAGCAGACGGACCAAACGTTATTTATGATGCTAGGGGAAAAGAACCCAAAGGCATGCTCCAGACTTAAGCTGCTCACTGCAGGGAGGAGTCCACAGCTGCCAAGGGAGCCCTGTGGTCACTGTCAGTTAGGCAAAGCAGGTCTATTCAATGTACAAGAAAAGTCTATTCTGATTTGTCAGGATGATGAGGGTGCTTTGGGTTTTGATGTTTTCGTTTGTTTTTCTTCTCTCTTTTTACATACAACTAGCACACGTTTATTGGAAACCAGTAACCAAAAAGCAATGAAAACATATTGATCTCTTCCGTCTTCTCGGCAGAAGTATCGCAAAGCATTTGAAAAGCTTTCACGGTTTGCGTAGATGATTATTAAGCATCTGCTTGTAGTAAGAAAGCATCAGAGAGGGGTTTTTTTTTGTTTGTTTTTTTTTTTTTTAGTTCTCTGCCAAGATCTTTTGTCTCAGAGCTCGCTTCCTTTTGGAATTAATTCATATAAACATTTCTAATCTCAATATAGAGAAAGGAATAGCATTCTACTGGTGGATGTATCAGATTTCAGTCATTTCATTTAAGTGAAGTTTGATTGCATATTAAATTGTTACTCTGTCTCCTGCTGCCATATGAATAGCTTTTTTTTTTCCTTTCACTTTTGACATTTGGGATGAAAAGCCATATGTATCATAAATATCAGATATAAGTCAGTAAAAACTGCCTTCCTGGGACTTTTACATCTTTTAAAAGGTGAATTACTTTCCTTATGTACAGAATAAATAATGCTCGGGAAAGAGCAAGTATTTTTCCATGCCTTCTCAGGGGACCTTTTTACTCCCCTTTGTTTGATTAGCAGGACCCCAATGCCAGGTAGGAACCAGGGCTCGGGTGATGGCAGTGGGAGAGGGAGGTAGGCCCTATACCAGAAGTGTTTATGCAGGAGCCAACGTACTAAATAAATCAGGATGTAGGAGGGTCAAGCCACCCTCGATTCCACAGAGACAAAAACCAGTGACCACCTTCTATTGTTGGCACAGCTGTGTTACGTTCTGTCCCAAAGCAGAAAGCTGGTGGGGAAGAATTCCTCCTCTTTTTTTTTTTTTTTTTTTTTTTTTTTAAATCATAGCCAGTTCTGTTGGGCTGCTGAGTAACAGAACTAGAGAGCTGCTCCTCGACCTTCCAAGACAGGGGCTGAGGAGAGTCCAGCAGGGAGCCAAACACATTTTGGTAGAGCTCATTGTTTTTCTTGTTTTCTTCCTTTTTTAAAAGTCGATAGGCATGGGAGAATAATGCCCTGTTTTCAACATGCAGTAGTCAGACGTCACACACACGGGAGTCATGCTTCAGGTGCCGCGGTAGTTCTTAAAAGTTGGCCAACTCTACCATCACCAAGTTCTTGACCGGCCACTAGTCCTGGTCTGGTGTCAACCTACTTGAGATATTTACTTTAAAAAAAAAAAAATCCATCTAATAGAATAGGGATGGAAAGGGAGAGCTTAAAATGTCAAAACTGTGCCATCTCTCAAAAGGTGTTTTTATGGTGAATGTTTGGGGTTTAGATTTTGGATCCCCTACTCCCTTCAGCATGATAGTTTTGGAGATTTGCTTGCTGTGTGATTGACAAGCACTTTTACTGACAAAATGCTGAGGCTCAGTTGAACCTCCTTCTCCCCCCGCTCCCCGCACCAAAGAACAGGGGCAGTGCAGTATTCCAGCCAGTTGTGGGTGGAGAAATAACTGTATACATGTAAAAAGCTCTATGAATGGAAGACTTTTTTCAAATTATTTTTGATCCTATATATTTTGATTTATATATTATGTACAACTATCTATGTCTTTATATATACCTATACACGTCCCCTAGTTTTGGATCATGAAGAGCTCTTCATGCATTCCTTGCAAAGGAGGTGATAAAGTTGTGCCCTCGGAACATTTATAACTATAAGAATGTGCCAGTTAAAGTGCTCAAAAGGAAATATGACAGTTTAAAAGCATTGTAAAACTCACATAGCTTACTTCTCTCTCTAAAGTGCAACAAGGATGAATAGAATGGGCCCAGGTATGACAATTAATGGTTCTGCATGACCTAGCCACTGCTGGGGGTTTTCTTCTATAACGTTGTCCTTGTGAAAACTTTTGTGACATTAAAAAAAAAAAGGAGTTACAAATTTTATTCTGTTATTGGTTTGTTTGTTTTTTATTTATATTGTTCTGTTTGTGGTTTTTCTTTATTTTGTTTGGCTTCCCCCCCACACGCCCTGCCCCACCCCTTCCTCCCCCCTCCTCCCTTCCTCCCACTCTTTCTTTCTTCACTCTCTCAATCGCTCAGCGCAATGAGGCTGTGCTGCTGCTATGGCTAGGCTCCTTAGAGTTTGTTTTGGTGTTCTTGGGTTTGGGGCTGGGTAATCGGTGGGGGATTCTCTCCATTTGGCTTGCCTTCAACTCTGCACGTGGCCTCCCTGCCCACCTTGGTACCTTGCTCCAAGTCCAAAAGCATTTTCCCATCAGAAACCCAGCTTCCCCCACCCCCATCACCACCACCCAGTCCAGCCCCCATCGGTCTGTCCACATCTCTGTGTTTATTTTGACGAGACCTACCAAATCAAGTGATGACGCCAGTGGGTAAATTTTTTTTTTTTTAAAAAACATTGACGGCTGTTCCACTTGGCAAACCCACTTCTCTGTTAATATTTTACCCTCCTTTTATTTAAACCAGGAGGGTTGTTAATGGCAAAAGCATAAAGTTCTGCACTATGTTTGATCAGTATGATGCAAAGTTGAAACCGTTCAGCTGTATGAATCAACTCGAGAGCCCATGCCCAGTTACCTGGGGGCCGATGACTCAGTCATAGAATTACTCAAGTCACTCCTACCACCTGCCTTTCAGACATTTGTTCAATCCCAACCAGAGATTGGGCAGATAGAAGTAAAGCCAAAATGCATTTTATATACAATGTGTTAGTGCTCTGATGAGATGATACTGTGATGGGTCGGGAATGGGAACAGACTGCGATATGAGGTCGAATTTGGAGATTTATCCTGGAATTGGAGCACACAGTCCCCAGTGGTTGATAATTGAGGATTGAATGTAGGTGGGTAATAATATTTGATAATGGCAAAGGTATCTTGATGACCTCTTTTTATAGCCAGAAGTTCTGTTTTCTCTGTTCCTTAGTAGAGTGAAAGGTTTCCCTCGGTTCTATTCAACTTGACCCCAGAGCATCTATTCACTTAGCAAGGAGGCGTTCATGTTTCTCGTATTTTGTCTCTCATCTCGCCCCATGAAAACACAAACAACTAGGTGGCAGGAATGAAAATATTCTTTGAAGAGAAAATATATGTATCAAAGAAGAACAAGTTAGAAATTCAGTGATCTTCCCAGTTCTAGAGGCCGTTCAGTCAGGTCTGCCTAGGCCGTTCAGTCAGTTCTGCCTAGGCTTTGACAGCAGCACTCAGTCAGTTGTTGAACCGAGAGGCCCCAGGAGACCTTGTCAGGATCAACAGACTGGTGGTCATGGAATCACTGACATCGCCAGCCACTGCGCCAGGACCCTTCCTAAACTGGCTCCCAAAGACTCCCTCCCTTTCCCTGTAAATTTCCACCACTGTTGGGAGAAATTTTAAATCCCATTCTGAATATTAAAAGTTCAGAACTTCACAACAGCGTGGCTCAATAATTAGTGGGGAAGTATTTTCCCAATGTCCTAAATGTTTTCACACATGTAACCCCTTCATAACTTACACCATCCCTTCAGCTTGTCTTAAAAAAAAAGTGACAGTGAGTGTCCTGAGTTGCTTCACGGTGCTGCCCCACTGGTGTTCATCTCTCCCTCCTGGTGTTAATCTCAAAATGGGGAACAGCCTTGTGAGCCTCAGCTCTGCATAGAGAGACTGAATGCTGCCTGTTGGAAGCATTGTCAAGATGCAAAATGACCAGCAAAACCTTTTGACTGTCTCTTCCTCAACATGGGAAAAGCCCAAAGGTGTCTGCATCCCAATAGAGATAATTAGATCAACCTGCCAGGTTCCTATAGCAACAGGCTCCTTGAGAAAGAAATAGGAGAGGGCAGAAACTTCAGGGCTTGTAGAAGTTGAGACAGAGTAAAAATCAGCTTCTCTATCAGCTTCTTTCAACCCATACCTGCTTTGTCATAATATGATAAAGAAGTGGCAGTAGGCACCTGTCACGGAGCAGGCTGTCTCCCTGTCTCACTGCAATCCTTGAAAGTGAGAGGGACCATCCTTTGGAATGGGAGAGGAAGAGAAAAGCATCTGCCCTTGGGGTTCTGGCCTTACTAAGGGCCACTGAGGAAACTGGAGGGAGCACTTTAGTCTGCTTTGTGAGTTGCAGCACTAGACTTGCAGTTAAAAGAGATCACCACTGTCAGCAATTGTAGAGAAGCGACACACACAGAAAGCGTCCTAATTGTGGTATAAATGATTTTCATCTCCATGCTGTAATCTTGTTCTGCCCATGGAGAGGAGAGAAAGTGAGCTGTGTGGATGGAGCTGGGGACAGCAGGGTCTGGTGGACAGAGGAGGAGGAGAACAGGGCTGCCCTGCGGAGTGTGAGCCGCGCCCTGGCGCAGCAGTGCCCTGAAGGCTGGAGCTCCTTGTTAGCCCCCGCTGTTCTCAGTTGTTATCTCTATCCAGATGGAATCTTTTCTTTTCATGCCTTTGCTCTGGAAACCTCAGCTTGTGGCACAGAGAGAAGAGGGCCAATTATTCCAAATGCCTTTGCTGTGTCATTCTGTCCCCTTTTCTGCAGTCTTCTCTGGGGAGTTGTTATAGGCAAAGGCTAAATCCCAGCACGCTGGCAGTCCACAGAACTGGCAAAGATGCTCTGTGCTCACGGTGCAGCCTGTTTCTTTCCCTGCCCGTGGCACCCACTACCTTAGCCCTACCTCGACACAGCTCTCCTCTGGGATACCCCCGCTGACGAGCAACCACATGGCCCGAGGAAGGCCTGACCCTCATTCTGAGCCCTGTGACCTCAGTGACCGTACTAGCCATGGAGGCACAGCTGGCTCTCTGGTGGGGCTGGACACCTACCCAGTGAAAGACAACAGGTCAGAGACAGAGATGCACCCCAGGAGGGTGGCAGCCATGAACTCCCCAACATAACACCAGGTTGCTCCTTCCTCTCCTTCCCCTTCCATATGAAACCTGCTCTCCAAATCCTCCTCTGTCATTTTACTCCAAAATCCACACTCTTCAGGCCAGCCCCCCAGCTCATACACCCCAGTTCTCTATCACCAGGTTCTGTTGATTTGTAATCACACCCAAAAGACACCCTACCCTGACATCCTACTTGAGTGCCAACAGGACTTTTACCAACATGAACCTTACAGGAAGAGCCTATCCATAGCAATCGCCAGGGAAGCTCTCCTCTGCATTAACACCTTCAGTCCTCACACTCAGTTGCTTCATCATGTGACAGATGTAGAATCTGAGGGATAGTGAGGTCCAGGACATTAGTCACTGTGACATACTGTCACAACATGAACCCTGTTTCTCACAAGAGCAACTCACACTTGCTTACCAGGTAGCTGGGCCCCTGCTCAGTGCTCCAGGGTCGCTAGCTTCATTGTTCATAACCACAGTAGGAAGTCATATCCTCAGCCCTATTCTATGGAAGAGAAATGATGCTGAGCTAAACTGTGTAGTAACTTGCTCAGAGCCAAGCACTTGGCATGGGAGACAGCCAAGTTCACTTGACTGTCACCTACTGCCTGATGCATTTTCTTACCTCCTCTTCCTCCTCCTCATAGTTCACAATCTATCCATGGCGGACAGCTTATGCTGGTCTGGAGATGTGACATCTCCTAATGGCAGTGGCGGTTATTTCACCTTCAGCTGTTTTGAAATTCATTTTTGCAATTTCATTTTGTTATGCCAGCCCACTGGGCACTGACTAGGAGTTGCCACTCTCTAACTCCACTAACTACCCTGGAGAGAAACTCTTCACATGGGTGCTGGGGGAGGGGCTGTCATGTATCTCCTTATCAGGAACAGTTGGGACTGTTTTGCCCCAGCAACCAGGTCAGTAGCCTTCCTCATCATAGGATGACAAGAAAGTGCTCAGAAATCTTTCCAGCATGTAGGGCAAGGAAGAGAGTGGAGATAAACTCAGAAATTCAGATTCGTTCTTGTTGTTCCAGAACTTAGTTGAGTTCTTTCTCAGACTTCTTCCTGCGGCCAGTGTTGTAGCCACCTGTTGACACAGTTTCCTCTTAGAAGATAAGATTCAATAAGCCAGTTGTCATTGTCCTACTTGTGACATGCTCTTTTGAAGCCCAGTGCCCAGCATGTGTTCCTCTGAAGCTCTTCGAGAGCATCCCTTCACAGAATGTCATCACCATTAGACATTTTGGAAAATGTCCAGAGCATCCATACACTTCTGTACCTGCAACATCACCCCTCACCTGGTCTCCAGTGACACACGTCTCTGTCTGAGGAAGTACCTGAGTGGAACAACTGCTACTTAACATAATATACCTCACCCCTTGACTGGGAGGTACTTTTGTACAAGCCCTCCTTTGTGCAGAAGCTGCAGGGTCAACATACAAGGGACAGCCTGCTCAGCTTTTTATTTTTTTCCAGCTAGAAATTTAGAGGGAATAGGCAAACCTTAAATGAGAAATAATGTTCTCTTTCTTATAGACAGCAGAAGGAAATTGATATTCTCTCTGCGGTGAAAGGTCAAAATGCCAACTTTGAATTGAACTGTAAAGACTAAATTCTGAACAATTATTCTCTGCAGCAGTTCTAAAAATTTCAGGAAATTGTAGCTGTCTTAAGTCTTTCACCCAAAGACCCCCACACTTCTATCACCAGACTTCTGGCAACACGGCATGTCCAACACAGCACTAAATCCCTTTGCAAAATCATTCTGCCTCACAGTGTGGCCTGTGCCAAGGGCAGCTCAGGCAAACAGGGCACCAACAGCAGACTGAGCACCTAACACCATCTTCACATGCAAACAGTTTGAAAAAGTCATAGTTCAAAATTGTTTCAGAGGCCTGGCAATGCTTTTAAAACATGATAACCATCACACTTTACTCTTCTCTGAAAGGTTAGTTTAATCGTAGATCACAAAAAATTGGTTTCCACAAATGCATAATGGTTCATCTATGTCACACTCGAACTAAATGGTTTTTTAAATGGAGCTGAAATTATTTTGATGTGTACACAGTCCCGGATTTCTATACAACCTTTTTTAACCAGCCCATCAGGAGTCTTGCCTCTAAAGCCTCATTAATAATTCAGATGTGCTGATGACTTTAAAAGATCTATGGAATTGAAGCTTAGGAGGAAAAAAAAAAAACTGTGCTTGACAAAAAGATAAATGAATGTGGAAAGAAGCCGTAGGAGTCTGGCAAGCTGTAGATCATCTCAGAACAGATTGTAACTTTATCATTCTGTCAGGAGGAATAATTTAAAGTACTTAATCAGTTAGCTTCGCTGTGAGGATATAGCATTATGAATTCCTATCGTCCAATCTGTTCAAATCAAAGTGAACTTAATTATAATAGGTGAGAGAGGCAGACCGGGGGTGGGGGTGGGGAGAACTATGCCAGGCGTAGCAAGTGTCTGTGGGGTAAACTGAGCCGCTGAACGAAGGGAAGTGAATCTTCTGCTCAAGTCCACCCCTGCCCCAGAGATGGTCCGCAGTGACACTGGGGGCTCAGGGTGTGGGAAATGCGGAGCAAGGAGAAGGAGGAGGAATGTCGATGAGATGGTCATTGATGTTTCATTTATAAACTATTATACACACGTATGCACACACACACACACACACACACACACACACACGCACATGTGTGCACGCATGCGCCAAGCTAGCTGAGAAGTTTTTATTAACCTATCAATCCAGAACCACTGACAAGGTACTGAGGGTGACTCTTCCAGCAGATAGAAAAGGAAGCCAGCGAGGTCATTGTCTTCACAGCAGTGAGTGTTTTTTAGACCCTTCTCCCTCATTCTTTTCTTTCTCTACACCACTAAAATAAGGATTGCAGTTTCCAAGTTAGAACATCCTATTTTCCTTATCTCTTCTTATCTGTACCCATGGACAATTTTCCAGAAAATTTCCATCCTAGAAAGAGGTGGGGATGAGGATTGAGCCTTGCCTGCGGAACAGCACCGCAGGGCCGTGAGATGTGAAATCATTTTCACTCTCGCTCCAGCTCCAGAAGGCCCTGACTCAGCATCTCTTAGAGCCCCTTCTATGTTTAGGACGGAAACAAAATGCCAAGGCTTCTTCATTGAGCTCCCATGTTGACAGCCTGGGTGGCCACAGTCAGTTAAGATATTGCTACTTGAAACTCTTGTCATAGCTCTATAGCAACAGAGAGTTTTCCTTGAAGTGAAAGCCATCTCAACATCTTCCATAACACACTGGCCATAATTCTAACTTCCACTCTTTGACCAGCAGAGTTTGTGGGTCTCCTGTAAGAATCCCAAAGCAGGCTAAAAAAAAGTCAGAAATGGTAGAGTTGGCACATGCCTTCAAAGTCAGTGAGGAGCAAGTCTGACTAATGGCTGGGAAGAGGTGTGCCTGCAGGAGGTTCTAGACCAGTTGCTCTCCACCAGGGATGGTGTCCCCTCACTCCAGCCAATGGATGCACAAGTTTGTTTCTTAAACACCCTACCTGAGCCCAGGATCTGATATATGCAGTATGTCCTCTCCACCAAAGCTTTTCAGGCACTAAAGTAACTCCAGAGAACAGTGCTGGAGTTTACCTTTCAATCCTTCCCTACTCTCTGAGCTTCATGCGTGGTGCTCCTCACAAGTCCAAATGGCTCACTTTGCTCATCACTGGCTGCAGGAGGCAGAGGTATGTTTAGGATCTGGGGGTCCTTTCCACAACTGCACTGTTTTCCTCAGAAATTACTCACTGTCAGCTTCTATCGATTCCCTTTTTGCATTTTTCAATGAACTTCCTAAAATCTTTACCCTAGGACTAATTAAGCTTCTCATTTCTCCTTCTTGTTCTCTACCCATTTTGCCCTTTAGCAGAAAAGAAATGGTTTACAGATGAACCGGATAATGCCTATCCCAGAAACATTCAAATCAAGCCCATGAGTACCCACATGGCTAACCAGATCAACCAATATAAATCCACAAGCAGCTTGATTCCTCCAATCAGAGAAGTGGAAGACGAATGTTGACTCCCAGGAGACCAGAACTATTTTTTTAAAGCCTGACAAACTTCATAAATGGTGACGTGACTTTTCTTCCTCCTACATGCTGAATCACTGGTGGAAACATTAGAATAAGCAAGAGTTGCAAGAAAATAATGTAGACAGATCTTTCTCTTTGTCTGCCTTGAATATTGCTTCCATGTATTTTGGAAAAGAAAATGATTTCATTTATAAATGAACATACTAAAATAGTCATGTATAGCCTCTAGCATTTTAAATTATTTTGTTTATTAGAAAAGAAAATATATTTTTTCTTTTTTTTTTTCATTGTCAGATATCTTCCCTATAGCTAAACAATGCAAAATCAAAAATGAACAAGTGGCCAGACTCCTTAGTGCACATTTCTTTCTTTTCCTTTGAGGAGAATGATGGTCACCTCCACAGTTCATTGTAACTAAGGGAAATGGATTATAAAAGCAATTTTAAAATGGTTAACAATGTCTACATGTATTTTAGTAAATCCAAAATGAAAACAGAAGAGGGCAGGTGTTCACCTGCTTCTCTCTTGGAGGGGTGTGTGTTTTGATCTATATTGACACCAGCTCTTAATAAATGAAAACTTACTTATTTTCACAGTTGAAAGTCAAATTTTTGTAGTTTTAGTTTTCATTCTGTACTTCTCACCTCTTTTTCAGATACTGAAAGGAAACACCTTCTTGCAGCTTTTCTATGATGGCCAGGTCAGGTTTAGGCAGCCAACCTGTAGTACGAGAAGGGTTGTGGGCAACCCTGGGATGTGGGATTTGAGCAGCAGGGCATATAAGACATGTTTATTGTTCTTCAGTGGGGACTCTTACATGCTGTGTTCTTCTCATTTCATAGTTCCAAACTACACAAACAATTAATTCCACATTTGGGAGGACCTTGTAAACTTTCTGCCCCTACCCCAAGTCTCAGAGCTCTTAGCCTGAAAGTTTATAAACACCAATGAATAATTTTCCATAACAGTAGGATCTGAGATGTACTTACTTATCTTGCTCAACTTTTGTTCAAAATTTGGAAGTTTTCCATGATCAAGAAAGTGACTTTGGTGAAGATTTCAATTTGCTCACTTTCCTTGACTTAATAATTTCTGGGACAAAACACACAAACTTGCTGCAGCAATTGTAAACAATAACAATAACATAAAGGAAAACAACAAATGCACTCAATATAGACTGTTAGTAAAAGGCCTCCGACAATTACCAGCAGTGAAACAAAACATATGGGCCACACGAACTGTGGCCAAAAGATTTTTCTAGCCATCAGACACTGTCAGCACAGCACAGCTCTGCTTTTGCTTGCATGTTGTGTGTATAGCCACCCCAACAACTGTTCTGTTCCGATGATTAGCAAGTCTCTCAAAATCAAAGTGATCAATGTTTAAATCTGATCACCAGGGTCTCTGGAGAAGCATGGACGTGATAGTGATTTTTGTTTTCTTAAAAAATGTAAACTGTGGCTACTTAATCAAATTAATCAAAATATCCCCCAAAGTATCATGATATCTACCTAATTTTCTCTAGGCCTTGACCCTGTGATACCTAGCTATGATAGCGCAAATACGATCAGAGCAGAGCACTGAGATCACCATGATAACATGTGCCCACTAAGCACTCCAATTTCAGAGGTAGGCAAAGTGACCTTCCACCTCTGTCCACTCCCTGCAGTGCCAGTGTAGTCATGCTTCCACCTTGTAGGCATTGTCCTGCAGTGACGTGTTGGACTGTGATTACTCTGTTGTCACATTTTGTAGAATTAGTTCTATAAAAGTGTTGTGAATATACTGTATGTCCAATTGGATTATTTAAAAAAAAAAACCTACTTATAATCAATCACTAGTCTACTCAACAGACTACAATGACATCAACAGTCTATATTCAGGCTGATAGACATTTCTTGGTTTCCAACAGAAGTCAAACATGTTGGTGAGGAAAAGAATTTCCTACTAGGATATTGGCGGCTTTCCTGAGAGCTAGGCGTTCTTTCACATAATGATTTTGCATTGGGGTCACCATAGCACATTTGCACCGATCCACGCTCTTCTTACCTTCATGAACTGTCGTGGGCTCTTCTCCACTCTATTCCTGCTACTGCACTCAGAACCTGTCATAGATCTTTGATATTCCCTGGGCAATGATGAACACCTAAAGAATCTTCCATTAAAGAATACAGGGTGGTACATTGCTCCTTATTCCTTTTTCCTTGGTCCCTCTATACCCAGACAGTCTGGAAGCAGAAGTGTAGATCCTGTCTCCATTTCAAGTTTGCATATGATTAAAGTTTTGAACCTAAAGGGCTCCCTGGTGTGTCAGCATCCTCCAAGACCCGGGCTGATAGAAATCCATTATCTTCCAGGGCAGAGCAATAAGTTCATGCTGTTTTGCCTTTGTTGTCATGAATTATTCTGGGCCAGAAAAGAGAATTTGGCATTGTTAAAATGAGGCACACAAGTGACTAGATGGTGGTTCCTTTGACAAAACTAGTGCCTGATAAGTTAAAAGAGACATGGAAACAGAACTAAGATTGACAGGACCTCTGGAGGGCTCCAGGGAAGTCCAGAGCTTGGGGATGCATTTCTGTTGTCCCTCAGTCCTCATCTGCCTGTGCTATCTGATCTTCATTCTGCTCTTTTCTTCCAGAAAAGCCATTCTCTCAAACAGAGCTTCTTGGGTGCTTGGAAATCAGATCCATCAATAGGCTGTTTATAAAACAGAAAGTACCTGTGTATCAGTGCACCATTCCATCATCATCTTTCTCATTGATAAAACTTTTGTTTGTCTTGGCTATTTTATATTTTAAAATATTGCCCCACTGCAATCTAAAACACCTTAAATAAAAGTGATTGTGGCTAAGCCATGCTGGAGACCCCTTTCTGCTCTTCTAAGAGTTGTGCCATCTTATGATCTACTTTGTAAGGGGAATTGGCTATTTTAAATAAACAAGTAATGAGAACTGTGGTTTATGTTGGAAAGGAGAGAAGTAAGTAAACATGAAATTGAGGATATTGTCATCTGGCTCCCTGCTAAAGGTTGAGTTTGAGGATGCAAGAGCATCAACTACAAACCACTGGTTACATGCCTTAAAGATGTTCTTTAAATTGTTAGAATCTCCATCACTTTAAAGTGATGATGGTTCATTCATTGGCCTGGCACTAAGGTGTCTCTTAGATCTGAGAGGACTAGATCTAAATTTGGAGTGGGAATTTGGCCAATCCTTTGAAGACCATGTGTACAAGCCTGGCATCTGGCCTCTTTCCAGACATACCACCAAGGCATTCTGCCCTAGAATACTGGTACCACAGTTGAGTTCTTACCTGTGCTGATCTTGTGGGGACACCTTAGATTCAAAGTGGAGATCTAAACTCACATGCACTTCAATCACCCTGATCAGATTTTTCTTCCCATTTGTAGGATTATCATGTCAATCTCATCCCTGCCTTCCCTTTCTCTTGGTTCAACGTCCAGCACTGGCTAATCCTTTTATCTTCAGCCCACATGTTCAACGCCAGTAGGTGGTGGTACCCTTGAGGCCAACCCCCCCATCCCTGCTTCAGATAATCATTTTTTTCTTACATTTCCTCTTCGAGGTTTTCATTAATATATTAACCATCTTTTCACTGTTTATGCTCATAGATGTTACTTTGATCTATCATTTCATCATTAAAGAGAACCTCACAGAGAAGGAAAGACAAGATGGAGAAAGAAAGCTTAGGGGGAAGGGAGGGAGGAAGGGAGAGAGAGAGAGAGAGAGAGAGAGAGAGAGACAGACAGACAGACAGACAGACAGACAGACAGGTTAAGTGACTAGGATGTGAATAATTTTGAATTCTAGGGGACTAAACAAATCTATCCAATGTGGACATTGAGTTCCAGAGTAAAATCTACCTACCGTCTATTCTGTTCCTATTTCTTGTTCTGTACTGGTGGTAAAGCCATCAATCACCATGGTCCTTGAAAGCTCTCATTACTTAGGGCTTGACTAATTCTCCTTAAAAATCAAGAAGAACTGGAGTTCACCTTCAACCTTCCTGGTAAATTACATTTCTGCCCTCTGTTCTATTCACCCCATGTCTTAAAGGACACAGTTTCTTTTACCCAGCAGAGATGATTTAACATTTAAATTCCATGATAATTTTCAAAGAGTAATGAGACCTTTGTGGATGGATTTATGAAAAAAGCACTGGTCAGGAATCACTTCTAATTGATTTGCACTTTTTGTGGCCATATTGACTCAGTAAGTGGAGTTGGCCCCAAAGAGTTGTTGCTCACCTTGTATCAGTTGTTAATAATTTCAGTGTTGGCATGAAAATAAGGGAATATACAGAAGAAGTTGGATTTCTGAACAGATTATTTTATTTCTTTAAATATTATTTCTGAGGAGGTTACCAAGCCTAATTTGTCCTCCTCAATGGTCATACACTCCATAACTACAACAGTTGAAAGCTCCAACATTACAGTCTTGCATGTTGAAATTGGAGGAAATGTTCTGGGGGAAAATATCCCTACTATATTTTCAAGCATGAAAGTGGGCCTGAAACACTACATGCAAGTGAAATTCAGGACATAGAAATAGGACCAGGAAGATAGAACAAAGAAGATGGAGATATACACATCTCTGTTCTCTTAAGTTATCATGAACCAGGGTATGCATGTCCTGCCAAGAAATAATGCTTGGTGTTGGACGGAGGAGGCTGGATCAGTCCATGGGATGGGAGGAATACAGAGGAATATCATACATGGTGGGCTTTGGAGGCCCTGCAATGGGAAGTGAAGGGCTAGCCTGGAGAAGTGTGCAGCAAGAGAGTTTTCCAGAGAGGTGGGGTCTCGATGCATCAGTGGGACTCGTCAGGCCATTTTCTCTACAGTGGTAAATCCTTAGAAGCTAAGGAGAAGTAGAGTAACATTTCATACAAGAAGCCAGAAAGACAGGCTAAGGACCAAGCTCCGAAGTTGAGAGCTGATTAAGAAACTCATGAATGTCGCTGAAAGTTCTCAACCATGGCAGCAAGCAATGCGCGTGCACTTCTGTCATGGAAAGTTTTGAGAGGTCTTTTTTTCCTGACCGTTACCTTGGGGATGTAGACTCTGTAGCTGAACGTCGTCTCAGCAGCACGGAGGCCTGCAGCATGCACACCCCATGCTAGCAACTTGCCCAGTGCAGAAGCTGCCTTCTGTGTGTGCTTTGATTGCTTGTCAGGGAATTGAGACAGAGGACATCCATCCCTGCACCACTGAACTACTAGAGTGTAGTCGTTCACTCACAAAAAACCAAGCAGCTTACAGGGAAGGGAAAAGAGTTCAGAGTTTTAAAGATCTCCCAAACTGGAAGATAGCTCAGCAATCTGAGCACCTGCCTGGCAAGTGCAAGGGCCTGGGTTTGATCCCCGGTACCGCATGCTGTGGCAGCCCTGGAACATGGGTGCATAGTGCCAGCCACTGAGTCTGGGAGTGGTGGTGTATGTCTGTAATCCCAGTGCTGGGGAGGTTGAAAACAGGAGGATCACTACAAGCCCAAGCTGTGTAGTGAGACCCCATACCAAGTAAATAAATAAAGAATCCCCCAATTTTACTATTTTGGGGGCATTATATAATAAGAACTCACATAGGCCATCAGCAAACTGTACAGCATAGTGCAGAACTGCCCATTATAAAACATCCTATCAGATAATCAGGTAGCCCCTGCTTAGTAGTAACCAGCTAGCAGTTGGTGAATAGTTTTAAGGAGGATGGAGCTGGTCTATAGGATAAGCACAATACAAATCTTGCTGTCAGTGATCTTAAAATTCAACTCAAAAGAAAAACATGCAGAGCCTTTAGAGAAAGTGTAAGCACCCGTGAAAGAGCACCACCTTCAGTGTGGCAGGAACTGAAACTGACGCCAAATACTGTGGTTCCAAGGGACTCAGAAAGACGGGCTCCTTAAGAAAAGAACTAGTTTAGCTGTCAGGCAAGGAAAGGGCTAGCCAGGTCTGAAGGCAGGGACACCTGGAATGTGACACAGGAAGCGGTCTAAATCAGCAACAGCTAGGGGACAGCTGTGGAGTAGCCACTGGGCACTTGAGCCTGGGTGTAATTTTGACAGGAAGATGGCCCACCTGCCTATGAGAGAATACAGGGCGCATGTCTGTGCAAAAGACCATGAGGTCTGGAAGAGCTGTTCACGGTGAATTTCTGAGCAGATGTGAACAGCAAATAGCAGTTAGGTGCATAGTCTGCCAAAGACTACAAGGCATGGCTGGACTTGTCAAACTGTGTGTTGGTACAGCAGCTGTATGCCTTTAACCTCCTTGTAAAGTAAGTGCCCAACCAAGACTTCCGGGGCAGGGCCATGTGGAGAAGCAGGAAAGAAGAAGAGAAGACAGGAAGGGGAGGAGTGGAGCGCAATCTGCTGAGAAAGGTGTTGAATTCCTCAGGGCAGAAGAAGCTGGGCACTTCATGAGGGACGTTTTCATGGGCAGAGGAGTGGGGCAGGAAGTGGGCTGCAGCAGGCTCTGCAGTGTAGGAACCAGACACACACACACACCACACACACACACACACTCAGATCCTTGGAAAGTGTGACACTGGGGTGAGTTCTCCAAAGTGGAAAATGCAAGTTGAGATCTGTTGGCAGATTTCTTTGGGAGTTGTGCCCCTGTCCTTTTAAAGGTTGCTAACAGAAAATTCATAGACAGTCTTATGACAGGGGCTGTGCTGCTCTCCAGTTCCAGGCAAATGAAAATAAGAGGGGAGAATTCTAAGACAAAAGGGTGTAGTGTTACATGAGGTGTGGAGATGAAGGCTAGGGGAAGTGGTGACTTAGAAGTAGAGGGATTTCCCTGAAAGGCCGCTGGCCTATTGGCCTTTGTCCCCAGATGTCACCAGAAGTCCTTCCTGGGAGGGCAGTTGGGGTTAGGGTTACCTTGGAAGCCATGAAGAGGGAGGTTGCACAGGTGTTATAGATCACTGGCTCTTTCTGAAGGTCCCAGAGAGGGATCCTGAGTTGGCCTCTCCGTTTCATCCCCTGTTCAGTTCGCCTCATTGTTCCTCATCCTTCATGGCACAGCCTGTACTCACAGTTTTGGTTTCAGGCATGCTAAGTGCCATGATCACCTTGTCTTATGGGCTTTTCTGGAGCAGCTATCTACAGAGAGATACTTTGGCCAGGTGAAAAGTAATCTGATTTCTAAGTAGACTTTTAAAATAAAAGAGATTTCCTGTGGTCTGTTTACCCATCCCCTCACCCTCCCACAGGACTTCCATGTTCTTCCTCCATCTGTACCTTGCAATTCAGTAGAACAGGGCCAAAAGTGACACCCAAGCTCTCCAGGGCCACTCCAGGCAGCACCGCTGCGCCTGCTGTTGGGAGTCTGAGCTCAGACTGTACACACATCTCACATGGGACCCTGAGCCTCCCTCATGTGGGAGACAGGATCCATGGGAGAAAGCATATGGCATGGAAGGAGGCTGCCAACAAGGTGGACGGGGCGTCACGTCCACACTACACCAGAGCCCCATGAACCCCAGACAGCCTCCCTCCCTTTCCCTTCCTTCCGCCAAACACACATTTGACCAGAACTGCAACATGTCAAACATAAACCAAGATCTGCCTGGAAATCCTAATTACAAAGGTTTCATTCCCAGGTGACACAATTGCATCCTGCCTAAAACTTTTGGCCTGCATCCCACCACCCAGATGTTGTAAAGAAACTTTCCCCTCACTTAGCCCTGGAACTTGTGCTGGGGTTCCTTCAGGGAACAAAGAAAGGGAACAATTATTCATAAAAGCAGAGGTCAGCTTACATGTTCATTAAGGAAAAAGAGCGTGGCTCATTCATTTGTCCTTCATACTTCTGAGTGTTGTCATTACGATCATGGCTATGATGAATTACCGTGACTGAACAGGAACTGGAGAAGAGAATCAATGCTGGTGCTCTGAAATGATCTACCCAACTCTGTCATCTGTAACAACCAGTGATAACTCTCTTGTCTTGTAAAAAGGGTTTGTACATAACTTGTACATGGTTTCATTTTGTATTTTTCGCAGATTAAAAATTTATGTATTTGTGTTCTAAAACAAGGAGTGTTTCTTGTGTCTTTGCAAAGGCCACATGGTCATGAGGGCATGGTAATGGTGGGGTCAAAGTCTGTCTCTAATTCTCTCTCCCCCCCTCTCTCTCTCCTCTCTCTCTCTCTCCCTCCCCCCTCTCTCTCTCCTCGTCCTCTCTTTCTTTCTGGTGGGTGCAAACCTTTGGGCTGAATGGAATGAGGCCGTGAATGCACCTTTCCAGCTTCAAGTGCACACAGACATCCACAATTCCCAGGAGCCAGTCAGCGTCCTAGACTGCAACAGGAGGTAGTGGGGCAGAGAGAGAGCTGTGGGGATCAACGTTGGGTCCTAGAGCCAAGGGAGTCAAATGCTTCAGAGCTCTCCAGTAAACAAGCCTCTATTAAAATGGGAAATTCCTGGGACGCTCCTAAGAAGCAAGAAGGGCCTCCCTTCGGCCACACAGAGAAGCAATGTTTCCTATGCCTTTGCTCCTTGCTAAAGGCTTTGGCCTGCTAAAGGCTTGAGGCATCCCACTTCCCTCCCACTCCCTGCCAAAAAGAGCCGTAAGTGAAACTTCATCTCCTGGAAAAGGAGACCTCTAAAACATACAATTAGGGTCCATGATTTATATCTTCAAAATCTTTTAAGTCGGAACCCTTTGGAAGACTAGTCACTCTAGTCTGA
>PVKN010010576.1:0-22403 GCA_004027915.1 Capromys pilorides
ACAGGAGCTCTAACTGTTCCTGGCATAGTTTTTTAATTTCTTCTATTGAACAGTTCTAAAGGAAATGACATTTTTAAAAGTTGCATTTATATATTATAGTTCCAACGTAAACTGAAAAATTACAATCATAAGAAAAATTCTGGCTAGCAAAATGTTAAACAAATGAAAACCTTGAGTTGAGTCACATAAATCTTCTTATGTGATAAAATCTGAAAAACTGCCAGTTAACACGAACACTTTAGAGCTTTGATGAAAGAAAATACATAAAAAGTCATGGTAATTTTGAAGAACAAACCAAAGTATCTAGTTTCCTCATATTTTTTAATAGTTTATTTATGTTACATAGTTCTTTTAAAAGTATTCAAACCCTGGCTCTACATGTGTTAGATATATGATCTTGGGCTTAACTTGTCTAAGATCTATTTGAGAAATCTATGCATGAAAACCTTGTGAATGAAATAAGCTATTACCATCAAAGTGTACTGCTACACATAAGCATAAAATTTCTTCCAGTTAAGATTCATTATATTTCCAACTCTGTTACTACCACTTTCTGCGTTAAATAAAATTATTTCCTTTGTGTCAATCAATTCCTTGTCCTAATATTCCTTTAAAATCTTTAAACATGCAAGGCTATTTACAGTTCTCCAAAGTTCTTTTCTTTTACTGGTAGCTTGTTTTAGAGAGCATCCAATTACAAGCTACATTAAGTAAAATGACTGCTACAGTAAACATTCTACTTCTATGTGTATGTGCAGTCTAGTGCTGTAAAGAAGTACCTTTAACACATCAGGAAGCATCTTCTGTAACTTCTTCTCTCCTATAATACAGAAGCACTGCTGAAGCATTTCTTTTTTGTCTGATATATAGAAACTAACTGGTTTTAATGACACAGTCAGGTCCAGTCCACCTTCTTCAAGGTCACTGTGCTCTGCCAAGAACAATTCTTTTTCCAAAGTTGGCAAAAGGTATTTGGTTTCCTAAAATTAAAAGAATAACAAACTATTAAATAACCCTATCTAAAATATAGAGTATGTGTATGATATCATGCACTTGAATCACTCATCAAACATTTTCTAAAATCACAGAAAAGAATATTCAATATATCAATATTTTTATTCTACCCTCTATTCTGCAAATAACAAGGAATAACTACAAAGGGAAGAGAAAGCCAGGAATAACTGTGTATATAGTAGTTGTTATTACAGCATTTGAGAGGCTGAAGCAGGAGGATCCCACTTTTGAGGCCAACATGGGACATTTATCAATAAAGCCCTAAAGTTAATCTTTCTTTGTAGCTAATACTCCATTGTAGAAAATATCAAAATTTTACTCTGTTCATTGCTCTGTGGGTAGGCATATCCACTGTTTCTGAAAATGAACTATGGCAAATGGTGCTGTTCCATGCATTGGTACACATATATTGGGGTATGGTGTTTTCCATTCTTTGTGGAAAAATACCCAGAAGTGGACTGGGTACTGGGTGAGTTGGACGGGATTTGTTTTACTACTTTTAAGGTGATCTCTACACTGAAATCCAGAGGCTGCACCCATCCACAATTGCACCAACAGTGGAGTAGGCTCATTTTTCTCTACAGCTGTTGCGTCCTCTGTTGTTTGCTCATTTTTTCAGGATATGCACTCCTCCTTGGATGAGATGCATTGTCAGTGATGATTCAATTCCCATTTCTCAAATGACCAGGTCCGTGCAACCTTTTTTCATACATTTATTTACCATTTCTCTTTTGTGCACTGAGAAATATGGACTCATCTGAGCTGCTTGCAATCTCTCAATTGTAGTCACCCATCATGCTTTAGTCCTGTTTTCTCTGTCCTCATATGAACTCTAGCAGTATGATAAACTTCTCTCAATTACTTGACCTCAACCTTCCATATTTCCATCCAACATATATCTCCATCTACTTGATCCACTTGAACAACTCATGGAGAACTTCCAGGATGCCAAATCTGGCTTCATCATAAATGTCTGGAATATAATTGATTGTTCCCAAGTAGATTACTGAAGAAGAATTTCAAAGATCACTCCTACCTAAGCATGGTAATCACCTGTGCAGATGAACTTGACACTCTAATAATCCACCCCATGAAAGATGCAAGACACAGAAACACTCACACACAACTGGAGGCCAAGCAGAGCTCATCTCAGTCAGTACGGGACTCACTATCCTTAAAGTAAAAACTTCAGTCTTTACACACACTGCATAGAATAGCCTCCACCTATTAAATAACACTATCTAGATGGAATAACCATCTGTAAAATTACTCATTCAATAAATACATAAACAATCCAATAAATAAGCAAACAAGCACACTATCAACATGATTGCTATCTCCCAACTTTCCATATGCATATCCTCTTCACGTTGGGAGTTGCAGGAATCACAGCCTGGGGCCTGCAAGGCATTTCTCATGAGACAAACATGGCACAAATAACATTTATCTCATTGAGGATCACAGCTCATCCAAACAGGTTGGCAACCAGAATCTCTCCATTACTTTTTGCAGTTCCCACTGAAACATTCCTACACATCACCACACAACATGTGGAAGACCACCCAAGAGAGGGAATATTGCTCTATCCTAGAAATGGGATGCTTCTGACCTCACTTGTCCCAGGGAAGCTGAATATCCTCTAAAAAGGCTCTAGTATACACAGAGCAAACATCTAGTTTGCAGACTGTGGGCAAACTCTTGAGCTCATTACAGCACTGCTACCTCCAAACTGTGGACCCTGGTATCAATACAAATGGACTGCTCTTCTGGGTTGCAGACCCTGCTTTGACAACTGTCACTTCAGATAACATGATTCATCTAGGGAAGACAAGGTGCTCCTCACATTTTTATCACTTTGCCAGCTGACAAGACCTATGCCACAATCCCCTACTATGACACCATCAGCGTAATCAGTTACATGCTGGTTGCCAGGCAAGAGGAACCATGTAGGGCTAACTCAACACCAAATGTCTGAGTTTAAATTGAAGAACCATATATCTTTTTCATCTTTTATAATGCTTTTTGGAAGAGACTAATACAAACACTGGTCAAGAAAAAATCCTGATACTGTACTTTATGACACAAAAATTTTATGCTTAACTCATCTGCAGGACTTGTGACTTGTAAACTTGATTGGGTAGTGATAGTCTCTTCTGATAGGTATATAAGTGTTTTAATATCTCTACATAGCCAAATCTACAGTCCTATATATATATATATATATATATATATATATATACACATATATATATATATATATATACACATATATATGTATATATATACACATATAGTAGTACATATATAGTTATACATATATAGTTGTATATGTAGAGAATGATATATATAGATACAGTTGAATTACACATATGTGAATGTACTTTTACATCCATGTCTTCTTGACCCTCTTGTGATCTCTCTTGGCGTGTTAGACCAGAATCAAATGTTGACACTTTTCGAAGCCCCTCCATATCCTGCAAGTACTCACTAATAATGAGATAATGTATAGTAATGTGGTATAAAAGTTCAAATTCAAACCTAGACATACTGCTAGAGAGGACATTAGTATTCCCCACTGATAAAGACCCAAGACATGGAAATACTCTCGAGTTTTGCAGCTTGATGTGTAGCACCCAACAAATACTACCTTCACCTCAGGTAGGCATCCTGGCCTCCACTCCACTGACAACTAAGGACTTAAAGCATCTTTGTTATCTGGGGCTAATATAATATGTGTACCTTTCTAAAAAATTATGCTTTACACACTTCCTCATTAGGCCAAGTTCTTCGACAAACTGAACAGATTTATGACTATTAAGGAATATTTTTAATAAGGGTTAAAAAACTAATCCCATAAAGAGGCAGAATACTCACATAACTGTGGTGCAAAGGTCAAGTTCTGAAAATATTTGAGAAAAAGATTAAAAACTATTCTCAAACATAGTAACAACAATAACAAAAGATAATACAGCTTCCTAAATCCATAATATGAAACTACAGGCTGATATAATTTAGGAATACTTACACAAAACTCAAAATGCTGAATTCCAATTGCATACAACAAACAAGTCAACAAACCAAATACAATATATCTCAAGACGACAAAAACAATTCATGAGTCTGGTGTGGTAGGGAGTCAGGTGTGGTGGCACAGGACTATAAACCCAGCACTTGGGAGGCTGAGGTAGGAGGGTCACTGCAAATTCAAAACTACCCTGGGCTACAAAGTGAGTTCAAGGCTGGCCTAAACTGCATAATAAAACTCTGTCTTCAAAAAAAGGGACAACTCACATAACCTCCAGTAAGAAAACTAAAAACAATTTTCCATCCCTACTGTGGTCAAAGTTCCCTTTTAAAGCCTTTCTTTCAAAATCTACTTATTAAAAAAAAAAAAAAAATTAGGGCCGGCAAGATGGTTCAACGGTCTAAAGCACCTGCTCAGGAAAGCTTAGGCAACCACAGGGACCACGGTTCGATCACCAGTACCACATGCTGCACCAGCCCCAACCCCAGGGCAGGCTGAGCTAGCCATAAAAAAAAAAAAAATAAAAAAAAAAATCTACTTACAGATTGAACATTATATATGTTCCAATTTTTTAAAACTGGGAAAAAAATGTCCATTAACTCTGCTAGAGTTCAATATCACAACAGAAGTCTTTGATAATGCAAAATGAACAAAAACTAAATATTAGTGCTGAAAAAGACAAAACTAATTTTCCAGAAATTCTTCTGAGCGTCAGTTTCGAACAGTGTGACTATATTAAAGAAAATCACAAAAATAAGTGACTTTCTATGCTTATACAACTCCCAATTTAAAGATGTATGTTAGAAACTATTAGAAGAAAATAAAATATAGTCATTTTATAATCTTGGAATAGGAGCTTTCTAAACTACAGGGAAAATCTAGGAGGCTGTTGTGATTTGTGTCTGGTTGCCCTGTCAAAGGCTCATGCAGTCATTGGGGTGGACTTCTAGAGTTTATGATTAATTCCTGAGCCAATGCTGGGATTAGGGGTACGAGTAAGAGCTACAACAGGCCTAGGACAGATACCTTATATCGCATCCTCATATTGGATTCGATATAAGGGAGAGAGGCTGCACCTCTGCCACCCCTGCTGCTGCTCCTGCCCTTTTGCTTTTGTTGTTTTACTGTTTTCTGCAACCAAGAAATGCTGCCCTCAGTCATGTGCCACTCTGCTTTGCAGCTAGCTGAGTATGGCCTGAAATCTCCACAAACTTTGGGCTAAACAAATCTTTCCTTCCTTAACTTTGGGCATTGGGTATTTTGTCCCAGCAATATGGAAACAGTAACACAGACAGAGGGCAAAAACAAAAAATTATTAGTTTTGATTACAAAGAAAACAAGGGCTGGAGCTGGGGAAATAGCTTGGTGGTCTAAGTGCCTGCCTGGCAAGCCAAAGGACGTGGGTTTAATCCCTGGTACCACATGCCACGCAGTGCCAGCCAGGCATGGACCTGGCCACCGAAACCAGGTGAGGTGGCACACACCTGTAACAATAGCATTACGAGGGCTGGTCATATAGCTCAACGGATTAAACCATCTGCTTAGGCAGACTCAGAGACCGGGGTCTGATCCCCAGCAGTGCCTTCCTGTCTCCCCCCATCCCCCATGGCTGTAGACAGTGATTGAGACTGGGCATGGCGGCACACACTTGTAATCCCAGCACTTGGGAGACTGAAAACAGGAGAATCACTGCGAGTCGGATCTGTGTAGTGAGATCCTGTAGATCCTGTACTAAATACATAAAATAAAAATAATAGCGCTGGGGAGCTTCACTACCAGTCTGAGCTGCACAGTGAGATGCTCTTCCAAATAAATAAATAAGAAATCAGGGGCTTTATGGTTTGCAATATACTCTACACAAAGGCTTAAAACCAAGATTTCAGGCAAAGATGTTTAACTTACCAGGAAACAAGTGAAAATTAAAGAAAAAAATGGGCAAGAGATGTATGCAACTCCACAGAGAGGAATCAAATAGGAAGTAAAAAATGTAAGTGCTCAATCTCATTACTAATCAGGAAAATGTGAACTAAAATGCTACGATTAATTTAACTCATTAGTCTGACAAATACATTAAAAAGTATCAATTTTAGTGGTTATCAAATGGGTATTGTGTTACACTGTTTGGACTATAAATTAGTGAAGTCTTATTTGAAATGTATTTGATAATACTAGGCAGTTACTAAAAATAACGTGTCATGTGTAGAAAAATCGACCCCAATACAATGGAGTCCAATTCAGTTGAGGAATTATCAAAGTAAAGCTCATGTGTAAGAAACTAAATACACAAACCTAACAACAGATAATGAACAGAGGCTGCACATAAACTACTAGGAATATGTAGGCACGAAGAGGGACTTCCACATCTTCGCCTGTATTTCGGTGTATGACATTAAACTAAACGCTATTTTGAAAAGGTGGTATAGGGACATCCACGGGGCAACACAACTGCTGGGCCGGCCAGATAGCTCAGCAGAAGGCCGACCAGGGACGGGGTTCAATCCCTGCTTTCAGTGCCGGCCCTGTCCCCAGGACAGGCACACTGAGACAAAGATTGAGACTGGGCATGATGGCACACGCCTGTAATCTCAGCTCTTGGGAGGCTGAAAACAGGACAATCACTACGAGTCTCATCTGTCCAGTGAGACCCTGTAATAAATACATTTTAAAAAGGAAAAAAAAAAAAAAAAAAAGAATACAACTTCTGTAGACTTGGGTATAGGAGAGATGAACAGTCTTGCGACTACAGATAAAGCTCCTTAACTTCTTTTGGCCGCAATGCTCTCTCATGTGAAGTTAATTGTAACCTAAAAGGTGAAGAAGAGACAGTAAATCGTCTAGCTCAAAGGCTGGGGAGGCAACGAATTGAAGGGACCAAAAGTTTAACTAAAGAAAGTATGCTTACCAGTTACTTGGTAAGTAAAATGTGGAAGTTCGGGACATGAGAGTGTGATTCACCCCAACCTAGGTACTTGAACCTTAAGAAAGAGTGAATCCTTGGCATCTCGCGCTAAGAAAGAGCGTGCGCCGCAGCCCCATCACGCCTGGTAGCCAGCCCGCCTTCTTCAGAAAAAGCAGCGGCTCGGGGAAGCGCCAGAGGGGAAGGCACGCACCTGCTGCACAGAGCCCGAGACGCTGGAGGACGAGTCCGTGCTCCTGCGCTTCCGGCGCTCCCCGCGCTCCGCGCTTCCCCCGCCCCAGCAGCTGCCGCCGCTCCCGCCGCCCGTGACACTGCCGCTGAAGCTGGCGTTCCCGCAGCAGCTCACGCTCCCACAGCCGCTAGTGCTCCCACAGCCGCTGGTGCTTCCACTGCCACTGCTGGCGAGGGCGGGAACGAGGTCTGGGGCCGCGAGCGAAGAGGCTGCTTCCTGACTGCTACGTTTGCGCCGCTTCTCCCGGGAAGATTTCTTCCCCGTCATGATCCTGCTGTTGCAATCATCCAAGGAAAGCCCGCCTTGTCCAGGGCAACAGTAACCGAGTACAACAGCTTCCACAGCGAGCACTGGCGGTGCCGGTTTGCGTCACTTCCGGATAGGCGCGGAACGTGTTGCGTCATTTCCGGAGGCGACACTCGTACCTGTAAGGTTTTCTTCTCTAGTTGTGGATCCTGAGAAGACTTCTGCAGAGCCATGTGGAAGAGTTCTGCGAGAATTCTTTGCCATACTGATAGCTCGTTTCAGTGATTATCCATTTAAAAATAAATAAGTACAAGTGTAGTTTCTGATTGTCCATTTTCATGTTTCCTAAATTTTACTCATTAACAAGATGAAACAGAATTTGAGGACAAATACAGTGGTTTAACATTATCACTTGGGAAAAATTATTTGTGTTTAAAGAATTGTGTAAGAATGGGGGGGGGGGTCTTGTATATCCTTGTGCTTGTTTCTCAGTGCTCATTTGTAGTGATTCTGTATCACTTCCAACGGCACTTAGAAAAAAATTAAAGAACACAAAGTTTAAAAGGCCCATAGCTGCAATATTTCTTTGTATTTGTGGATCTGAAAGACACATGGAGGCGCACTGAATATCGGAATAAAGAGTTGATTGTAGAGATAAGAAACTAGCATCTTGAAGTGAAGAACAATAAACAAAGCTTAGGGCAGGTTGTAATCTGTTTCCTAGAGATTCCAGAAAACTAAGGTTTAAGAAGGCAGGTAACAGCTTATCCTGGTTGATGTCTCTGCCCTTACTTTAGATGTTGGTGATTATCTCCTCCCCTCCTTAGAATCCTTTTATTTAAAAATTGTGTGAACCTAGTGTTAAACCGTGAAGGTCAACAAAGGTTATGGTCCTATATAAAAAGGAGAGGCTTCTGGAGTTCTGAGCTCACTTCAAGAGAGACAGATCTTGGTGAGACCTCTGAGAGACATTCATCAGGTCTTCTCGTTGTTTCTTTCAGCTCCGGATCATAACATACAACAGTTGATTCTAGCCAAAATAAGGATGGCCTATGAGAACAAAGCCTAACTGCCTAAAATAAGTATTTCCAGAAAGGCTGAAAGAAAGCTGAGCCTTCTGTTTTGTTTTTAAGAAGGTCTTATAGTATTGCCCTACTTGGCTTTCAACTCCTGGGCTCAAGGAATCCTCAGGCTTTGGCATCTCCAACTTCTAAAGTAACTGTCAGTACAGGCTTGTGCCACCCAATCCTGCAAACTCTGGCTTTTTAAATTTTACAACAAAACAGCTGTTCTAATTGCATCATGGCTATGATCTCTAGAAACCCTTGTCAGGCACCCACCCCATAGACCAAAAGGAATCTCTTGAGCAGATTCTAAATCCCATGAGAAGCCATTGGAAAGTTACACCAGAGAAAAAGGATTCCTGAATCTCAGTCATTTCAAACTTTCCTCGGTGCACAGTGGAAAATATGGTCAAGAGAAATAGTGGTTTTTCACTCAGTCCCTGTGTGGGATCCCAGGTGTGGGTTGAGTTTTACATTCTTCACCTGGACCTTTTTTGTGTTTCTACCATCTCTTCAGTTTGTTGACCAGCAACAACTGACATTAGTTCTTGGCTTTGACAGGGACTATAAACATTTATGGACATGTATACCTGATCAAATCCTAGAAAGGAAGTCCTAGAATGATCCACTAGGAGCAAGTGGGGAGGCCCTTAGAGGCACAATGACTTGTCCAGGAGTCTCAAGAAAGATCCAACTCCTGAAAACTGGAGCCTTGAATGTACCTAGGTCTGTCAGGGGACAGCCAGGTAGGGCATATTGGTTTTCTATGTGGAAGTGTTGCGCTGTGCACATGGTTTGGTTAGGGTGGGGCCAGAAGTCAGCACCCCAGGGGGAGATCTTGTATAAGGAAAGGGGCTTAGGTATACAGAAACCTCAGGAAACGATCTCACTTCCTTGAGATTATAGATTACAGGCACCTTACAAAGAGCTTACATTTCCAGGGATAATGGAGAAAGCAGGATGTTGCCTTGGCTCCTGCCTTGCCAAGGCTCAGGGCTCAGGAAAGTGTGGAGTGGGGTCTTACTTGTGTCTGGAGAATCTTGAGTCAGTTTTCACTCCTTACACCTCTGGTGATTTTCTCAAGGTGCTCAAATAGCAGTCCAAGAAAATCAGCGCATAACATTCCATCACTCTGGTCCCCCTATGAACAGCTCTGTCCCAATCATTCCTGATAGGTCAGTATTGGAAGTTTCCCAGGCACCTTGCCCCAAACACTTTGCCCCTAAACTCTCCCCCACTTTGCCCCACACAGAGCCAAACTCAAAACTGCAGAACAGGTCTGCCTAATTTTGACTATACAACTCTCCTTTGTTAGCATTAAAAGTCCTCCACAGACCAGGTAGCCACGCCAAGATTAGCTCTCCCTCAGCTGTTCCAGCCCACAATCACCCTCCCTAAAAGATCCTATAAAGTCTCTTGTCTCCCCTTTCACTGCTGTCTTGGTCTGCTGCACATCCAGCCAGCTTGATGCCCCCAATAAATTTTCTATTTGTGTCAGAATGCTTGGTCCGGTTGATTGTGTGAATTCATACCTAACAATTCCTGAGGCAATGGAGTGTGTGTGTGTGTGTGTGTGTGTGTGTGTGTGTGTGTGTGTGAATTACTTCCATATGATTTCCACTTCAGGGTATGAGTCATTTTGCAGTTTGCTATTTCCATGCTTGAACCTTTCCTCCTTGATCCCTCCCCAGGGAGAAAATGAGTGGACACTGAGTCTTCTGGGATGAGGATTTTCCAGGCAAGCATTCTGGAGTAGATGATGAACCATGTAGTGCCTGGCCTGTAGCATGAGGACTGCTTCCTCACTCCCAACTTTTTGGAAAACTACCAAAGATTTTTTGTCAGATGGCTATGTGCTCCACTCCCAAGGCCAGGACTTGTCCTACCTGTCTGAGCTCCAGTGTGCTCTGTGGAATCTGAGGTGCTTAGAGAACACCCCAATAAAGTGTTACCAGGATTAAATAGGGTGAGTCCTGGAAGTGCCTAACCTGCACTTAATCCTGCCCAGTGGGTCGACAAAGACTGGGTTTCTCATGTGTAACTTTCACTTTGCTGCTTCCCATGAAAAAGCTTTCTAGCTTGGGCCTTATCTAAGGCCTTTGGAAAACGCATTTGTGAAGCAGGTTCTAGGCCATATCCAGGGTGTTTTTATTCAGAGTGTAGACAAACCGAGAAGTCCTAACCCTCTGAGATATCTGAGAAGAGCTAGAACTTATTCATTCCATAGACATATGTGAAGTAGTATTGTATGCAGGTATGCCTCGAAGTATTAGCATAATTCAGCAAAAAGGGTAGGTAAATTGGCCTCCAGTACCCCAGTATTGGCTGAGATAGTCAGTAACATTAGATATCGTAAGTTGGCATGGTAGATGTGATACCCTTGTGGCATCCTCTAGATATGGCCATAGCCTTCCATATTTCAGCAAGGGCCACAGGAGCAAATTAAAAATTTGGTGAATAAGGGGAAACACTCTTGTCTCCAACATGAGAAGGGGAGTGCGGGGTAATTCAGGATCCAAACACCGGATCCCACATTTATTATTTCTGCTAGAGTTCTGAGATCTGCTTTGCACTACAGTAGGAAGTCTGAGAGCTAGTGGGGTACAGGCATGTGGGAAGCATGGGGGAGGCTAGGGCTCACAGCAGCCTCTGTAAGTGTCTGTACCTACCACACCACAGCCAGGCATGCCCAGCTCACTCCTTTAGGGACACAGAGGTAGTACGGGGAATGCCTGCTTCCACCTGGCCTCTCTTCATGGTAGCAGGTACTCAGCTGTTTCCCAGGGAACTTGGTCAATGTAGGGTAAAGTGTGCTCTTCAGAAGTGCCCATGGGAAGACCTACAAGTGTCTCAGGAAAGGAGGCATCCTGGCAGCATGAGACATGGGATGAGACGTCACCAGGGCCATGGGAGTGCCAGGCAGGAGTGAAAAGTGCAGTTTACATTCCAGTGGTCCAGGCTCCCAAAAGTCAGACAAGAATATGTCAGGATTTCCAAACAAGTGGAGATCTGGCACCACAGTTGATCTGAGGCTCCTGCATGGTTTTTCTACCAGCCCCCGCCTGGTAATCTGGCCTGACACTACCTGGACACAGGTGGACATTGCTGCCCTCTAGATAGAGGAATATCCAGCCCAGCCTTGGGTAGCATAAGAGGCCATGGGGAAGAGGGGGGAGGAGGAGAAAGAGTAGGAGAGGAGGAGGAGGAGAAGGAGGAGGAGAAGGAGAAGGAGAAGGAGAAGAAGGAGAAGAAGGAGAAGAAGAAGGAGAAGGAGAAGAAGAAATAGTTACTGATGACATGTGTAGCTCAGCGCACCTATCTTAACCCTGAGGGCCGTGCTGATCAACTGGAGCACACAGGACCAAGGAAGACCAAGACTGAGGTTAAAGTGGCCTCCAAGGATGGAGACTTTAGAGCCCTTGAGGAGGGGTCTGTGTTGGACCCCACCAGCAAGAGGCTTCAAAGGTGGCATTAGGTCAGGCACAAGGACCAGCCTCAGATCCCTCATTCATGAACCACAGTCTAGGTAAACATCCAGACGTAGGGTTGGCATCTGTCTTTGGAAAGTCTCAGAGGAAAGCAGTCATGTTGGAATTCTTTTTCCCTGAGCTCTATCACCAGCCTCAGTGGTAGCTCTAAAGCCTACTACAGAGCAAGGGCCAGCTCTTACTGTAGTTTCGAAAGTAGCATCAACTCCAGCTCTCGTTCTAGAGCAAGAGCCAGATCCAGTGACAGCTTTTTTTTTTTTTTTCAGTACTTACTTAATGCCATGTCTAGAATTTAAGCCATCTCAGTACCTGCTCTAGACCTGGAGCTGGCTCTGCACAAACTCTAAAGTTGAAGCCAGCCCCAGTACCAGTTTCATCAATAGAGCCTCTGAGTGAGCAGCAGTCTCATTTCTTGGTGTACCCTCCTGATGTGGTGGCAGAGCAATTCATGTTAATAGATGTAGTGAGTGGCTCAACCTAGCAGGGCAGGGCAGGGGCAAGCTTCCGCTGGGTATGTGATGGAGACCACCACAAAGCAGCTCTGACCAGGATTTAAGCTTAACTAATTGGCTTTCCATGTTTACTTGTAAGCTTACCCAAGTCCTAGTATCCTTGTCTGGAGAAAGGCAGTGGATTCATGGTAAGTGAACCTCTAGGAGTCACTGGTCCCTCCTGAGATTTAGTTATTCTATAATGTGAACAAATTGAAAATGTACCGATCCCACTTCTAAGGAATATCTCCAGTAGGCAAATACATAGAGGAAGCACAGCAGAGTTTACTGAGGACTGTAGGGGGAAAGGAAGAGGGGATTAGTGTTTAATGAATATAGTTTGTATTTTGTGCAATGGAAAAGTTTTAGAACTAGTTGCATGTCAGTGTGGGTAGAATAAATGCCATGAAATTTCACTCTCTAAAATAAAATTAGGCCATTGTTTTATCACAATTTTAAAACTAATGTTCAGCAAGGCATGAGTGTATATTACTCTCAAATCTTGGACCAAGTCCCAACTCTTCGGTGGGAGTAGGAATGGTACCACTCACCATTAGCTCTAGCGAACTACTAGCAAAATTTTTGCTTGCTGTCCCCACAACCTTATGTTCTGCTGGACTGGAAGTCATAGTCCTAGAGCAGGTAAGGCTTGTACTGGGAACCACAGCAATGATAGCATTGAACCCTAGCTAAAATTTCCCCCTGGTCACTTTGGTGTCCTCATGCCTCCGAAGAAACAGCTAAAAAGGGAATCACAGTGTTGTCAGGGGTGTTTAACGTTTTGGTACTTTCAGAGGCTCACAGATAAAAGTTTGCCTTAAGTCTGAGGAAACTTTAGGTTTGAACTTTTCAGCCAAGGTGGAACTGTTGACCTTGACAACTCTTAGAGACGAACTACTTGCATTTACATAAATGGATGTGCATTAATACTTTGAGGACCAGAGGTAGAATATTCATATCCAGATGTTCCCTCCAAAGCCTCAAGCACTCAAAAGTGTCAATACTGTCTCGGTGAGAACACTGAGTAAGACATTCTGTTAGCTACATTTCTCCTTTGCTGGCTTCAGTAAAATGCCATGTTGGAAAAAAACAACAACAACAACAAAAAAAACACTAGGATGGTCAACAGCTAGCTAATATCTGAGGCACTCAGTCCAATGCCCCAAAAAAATGGAATGCTGTCAGTTTGAGAATGAACTGTTCCCCAGTGGAACCTTTCAATATGACCCCAACTTGAACTGATATTTTGATTACAGCCTCATTTGATACTAAGAAAAGGGTTCATCTACCAACTGTGGCAGGATTTTGACTCACAACATATAGGATACTAAATAAGTAGAGCTTTTGTTGTTTTACATGCTAGAGATTGAATCTAGAGCCTCATGCATGCTTGGCAACAGCTATACCCCTTGTCTCTGTTATTTTAAACCAGTAAGTTTTGAGATGATTAAACAATAAAGTAACCGAATAATTATAGAAATGTGAGCTGCTTCACATTCTACAGTAGCCATCAAAAAACCAATTGGTGTTCTAAAGATGGTTTTCTCTGAAGAGACCAAGACTTAACCAAGTAATACAAAACGTAAATCTTGTGTCAATTACACTAGATTCTTTTAAAGCAAAATTATATTCTTAGGGAGAAATAAGTCTCTTAATATTATAAGGAATGTTCTTTAAAATGTCCTGTTGGTAGGTACATATTGAAGTGCTTAGTTGATGTTATCTCTAACTTAAATTTTTAATTTTTTTTTTTTTTTGTTGTTGTTGTTTTTGAGACAAGGTCTTGCTATGCAGTTCAGGCTGGCCTTGAGCTCACTTTTTGTAGCCTAAGCTGGTGTTGAACTCATACCGATCCTCCTGCCTCAGCCTCCCAAGCGCTGGGACTACAAGCATGCACCACCATGCACAGCATGAATATACTTTTTTAGAAAAATGCATTAGAAATTAGATTTAAATTGTTTTTATTTTTCGTGCAAGGCAGGTTCTCCCATGCAGGTCAAGCTGGCCTGGATCTCCCTTTGTAGCCCAACTTGCAGCAATCCTCCTGCCTCAGCCTACTGAGTGCTGGGATTACAGGTACGTCCTTAATAAACTTTTTAAATATACTGTGTATTTTCTAATCTCAAATTGGTATGAGTTCTAATTTATCTCTGAAGACCTCTATAAGAATGATAGCCAATGGTTCATTTTATTATTTCCTCATAAAATTACTGTAAGATAGTGTAACTGCTTAAAAAAAAAACAAAAAAAATACCTCACCTCTCACTTTTCCCCAGAATTGTTTTTGAAAACAATCTGTTTTTAGTGATGCTTCTTCCATATTTATGTAGATCATAAAGAGAAAAAAATTAGCAAAAGAGGACCAAGAGCTTGGGGGGGGGGGGCTTGGGCAATAAAGAGAATTAGGATACTATATAGCAAGGAAACAATCAAAAGTGAAACAACTGTGTGTGGTGGCATATGCCTGTAATCCCAGCACTCAAGAGGCTAAGGCAGAAGGGGCACCGAACATTTGAGGCCAGCCTAGGCTACAAGTGAGGTCAAGGCTGAACTAAATAGTGAAAGACCAAACAAACCCCACAAAACAAAATGAAACAAACCCCAAAACTTAAAAAGTAATGTAAAAATCCTAAAGAACTTAATAAAATAAAAACAATTTGCCAGCTACACCTTGGCTAGAGGACTAGTATCCAGAATATATAAGGCATTTTTTTTTAAATAGATCTTCCAAATAAAGGACCCAATCCAAAAATGGATAATGGATCCCCAGCACCACATGCCACACCAGCCCTGCCCCCAGGCATGCTGTGCCAGACCAAGTCCGGGTATGGTGGCATATACCTGTACTCTCAGCACTAGAGAGGCTGAGGCAGGAGGATCACTAGCAGTCCGAGCTGCACTGTGAGATCCTATACCCAATACATTAAAAAAAAAAAAAAAAGAGCAAACTAAACAAACATACTTCTCAGAGTTATACACATGAAAAGATCTTCAATACCTCTGGTCACTAAAGAAATGCAAATCAGCCAACAATAAGATGGCATCTTACTCCAGAAGAAATTAAATAGTAACAAATGCTGGAAAGGCTATGGTGAAAGGAGGAACACTTCTGTAAGGCTGGTGGGAATTAAGCTAGTCCAACCAGAATGGGCATCAATATGGAGACTCCTCAAAAATCTAAAGTTAGAAATTCTATTCAAACCAGATATAGCTCTTCTAGGTATCTTCCCCAAAAAGTGAGTTATTACAGTGATATATACATATTCATGATTATAGCAGCACAATTCATAACTAAATCTTCTAAGTGGCCTGTATGTCCATCAACAGATGAACGGATAAAGAAAACGTGATGTCCACACATGATGGAATACAACTCTGCTATGAAGGACAAATTTGGCCCTTTTTTGGGAAAAATGTATGCACTTTGAGACAAGGATGTTAAAGTGAAATAAATAAAATACATAAGCTTGGGGCAGGGGAGATAGCTCCATGGCACAGTGCCTGCCTGGCAAGTGAGTCTGAACCCCAGTTTCGCAAAAACAACAACAACAAAAAACATAAGCCTAACATATAATGAGAAAAATAACAGAAAACAGGGAGACAGATGTTCTGCAAATGAATAGGGGACCAAAGATAGAAGGGAGAGGAAGGGGATGGGGAGTAGAAATAAGATGTTTCACGTACATGTGCCAACATGTGCTAAGACTACATACATGTACCAACCCTCACAGTATATTTAATCTTATGTACTGCAATATATTAATTTTTTTTTTTTTTTTTTTGGCGGAAACGGGGATTGAACTCAGGCCCTCGCACTTGCCAGGCAAGCCCTTTTCTACTGAGCTATCTCCCCAACCCTCAATGTACCAAATATTTAAAAACAAAATTTAATCAGTTACATACTCACATATGTATATAATGACATAAGGTAGATATATATATATATTTTTTTAAATCAGGTTATTGAACAATATATATGATACAATCCCTTCTCAAAAAAACAAAAAACACATTTGAATAGATATCAATATTCCCTAAGATGCTAAGAATGTTTCTCTCTGTAGTGGGATCACAGGCAATTTTTATTTGGTGTGGAGGTATGTGTGTATGAATGTGTGTGCTTTGTTCAAAAAATATTTATTTTTTACATTCAGAAAAAAATATATTCAAAGATCATAGAAAAATATAAATTTAAAAATCTTTAAAATATCGAATCCCTATTTAACAATAAACTTCAAATAACACTTTAGTTTTGCTAAACTGTACAAACATGAAATGATAAAAGTATAGACTTAAAACAGTGATAAAAACCAGTGTTTACAATTGTCCACCCTTTACATTTTGAAGAGTGAATATTCTTTAAACAAGACTAGACCTAACCATTATTTGAAGGTACCTAGCTTTCTAAGTACCTTTTGCTGAAATAATTGCAGAAACTGTACTTACAAGTGCAAGCTAGAGTGGACACATTAACAGGAAAGTAGTGTACTGTAACTGGACCACAAAGACCTAGGTTAAATTCTCAAGTTTTGCCATTCAGTATTGATGTAACAGTCTAAATCCCAATTCAGCAAGAAGTAAACCATACCTAAGTGAACAAGCAAATAATGTTTAAAATCCAGGTACACAACAGAAATTTAATGCATAACAAGATACACATCCACCATATTTATATTTCACTTATTCTCTTCTGATATTCCACAAGCTTTCTCGAGTCAGTATAGACAACAAGAGTGATTTCTTTCCATAATGGGAAAAAAATTGTATTATTTTAGGTTGCAATTTAATGTGAAGCAGGAACCCCCACGGATTTCTTCATACCATTAATGTTGAAAATGGTGTTCAATATTTCAGGCAATATCTTTATGAAATGATTTCTCCTACTTTAAAAATATAAATATTTGCCAGGCATGGCTTACATTTCTATAATCTCAGCTACTTAGGAGGCTGAGGATGGAAGACTGCAAGTTCAAAGCCAGCCAGGGGAATTTAGCAAACTCTGCCTCAAAACAGCTGGATTCAATCCCCAATTCTCTCCACTCCAAAAAAGAGGGAGAAATACTTAAAATGCTTAAGAAATCAGGTTATCTTTGATGGAAATAAACTGTACAATTATGGATAGTTTCTTATCTGTGACCTCCTCTGTCAGAAGCCATAGCAAGGCAAGTGACAATCTTTGAATAGCTAACAGTCTTATATTTTTACTTTTTAAATTAATTATTTACTTACTTGGCATAGTGTCTTTCTACATGGTTCCCAGCCTCTCCAGCACTGGGATTATATGTGTGTGCCACCATGCCCAGTTTTAACACATACTTTTTCTTTTTTTTAAATGTATGTAGTATAGGGTCTACAGGGTCTCACTGGAGACCGGCCTTGTACTGATCCTGTTTTCAGCCTCCCAAGCACTGGGATTGCAGGCGTGTCACTACACGCATTTTCAGTCTAAGCACACCGTACACACCCTCCGGGGTGGGGCTAGCATGGCATGCCAGGGATCAAACCTGGTCCCTGTGTCAGCCTAAGCAGGTGCCTTAATCCACTGAGATGTCTGGCCAGCCCTGACACATACTCTTGATGGTGATTTTTCATTTTGTACTCTACTAATTGATAATATCCCCTGATGTACAGCAGTTTGAGGACTAAATGTCAAATTGTATAGTATACTACTAGGATAGTACATTGGGGGCTCAAAAATATTAATTTCAAATGAGGCTCTAGAATTCTAAATAACATAGCTTGATGAATGCTTGCTTTCACAATTGCCTACTAAAACTGAACATGATCCAAATTTCCTGTGAAATAATTAAAATGGCCAAAAATAAAAGACTGAATATCAAAACTAAAGTGAGAAACAAAATTATTTCAAGTAATCGGGGGAAAAGCAAACTAGATCTAACCTGTAACCAATTTGAGGCCTTGCTGGAATTGATGTAATTGAACACAGCTAATATATTTTTTCTTCATTTAAACATATCAAACAAATATATTTTCTACTTACAAAGACTTAAATAAAATTATTTCATATCTAATACATAACAAAATTTTAAAAAATTTTAAAATAAATCCTAAAGTGAGACATGTTCATGCTATTAAAAATTCAACAAGGAAAGCACAGAAGTTAAATAAAAGCCACCAATAATCAGGAATTTGGTGTGTAGAAGCTGTAAAAGCAGGTTATAGAAAAAGCATTGTGCTCTCCTGAGTGGCTATAGGAAGGCAGAAAATGCCCTTACAGTTGTGTTATTGACTACAGTTCCTAATTTGTCTCTATGCTGGTGAAAATCTACCCATATTACACAGGAAAATCTCACAGTTTATCAAGGCAAAAACTTTATTTCTCCTCCCCATCCCACACCACTTTACAGGATCTGACATTATACTTAATCCACAGAATTTTGTTCTTTTTTATCACCTGTAGCCAATCATGTGAAACGTAACCAAAAACCCCACTAACTAATCCTCAATCTCTTGCCCCATTGCTACAGCAAATTTAGGATAAATCTACAGCATTCACTTACTTTAGCTGGTTCTGATACTGATGCATATTTTTTTATTTGTGAATCGACACCTAAAGATTTGGCTAACTGTATAGCATTTGAATCATCACTGATCAGTGTCCCAAGAGCCACAAGAAGTCTAAAAGTGGCTTCTAGGTCTTGTACAACTTCCAAGATTGTGCTAATTACTGACAAGCATTGAGCTTTTCCTTCAATGTCATGGTCTTTATGAAAACAAACAGAATAGTTCAAGGTCAATGTAGCCAGAGCAATGTGAATGTTCTTATTGTTGCCTGATTTCAGTTCTATTGCATGGGAAATCAGTGATTCCCTCTGGGACATCATGAGTTTTTGCCCTGCCTGGCCAACAAAGCAATTGCAAAAAGTCCTGAGAGCAAGCAGCTGATTTGCTGGCTTTCCTTTAGGGTTCAGAAGATTGATAAGATGACTGCTGAAGTGAGCCCCTTCTTTTTCACTGCAGAAGTTCTCATTCACATGGGGATGTTTAATTGACAATCGAAGAATGTCAAGTGCAGGAAACACAATGTCTATTAGAAAGAAAAATTCAAAAATTAATTATTTTTAAAAACCCAGAAAACTTCACATGACTTTTACTTAATTTTCAAGGCTTTTTTCCTCTGCAAAATTAACATATGATAATATCATACTAAAAGTTTAAAAATTGTTAAGCCTTCACTCTAAAATCAGGAACAAGATAACGATGCCCACTATCACCACTTTCTCTAAATAGTTCTAGAAACACTGACCAGAGCAATTAGACAAGAGATAGATAGATAGATAGATAGATAGATAGATAGATAGAATAGAGATAGGAAAGGAAGAAGTTAAATTATCATTGTTTTCTGATGACATGATACCCTACATAGAAGACTCTAAAACTCCACCAAAAGACTCCTAGCACTAATAATCAAATTTGTGAGCTTAGTAGGATATAAAGTCAACACTCAAAAATCAACAGTGGGCTGGCCAGATAGCTCAGCAGATTAAAGCACCTGCTTAGGCAGACGCAGGGACCAGGGTTCCATTGCTGCTTGTCATGCTAGATCCATCCCTGGGGCACACAGAGACAGGGATTGAAACTAGGTGTGGTGACACATGTAATCCCAGCACTTGGATGGCTGAAAACAGGAGGCGCACTATGAGTCCCATCTGTGAGGTGCAACCCTGTACTAAATACATTTAAAAAAAAAAAAAATTGGTAGCATCCCCAACACAAGTAACAGACTCACTGAGAGGGCAAGCATGGACATATCTTTCAGAATAGCATAAAGAAAAATGACATATTTAGAAATCAATCAAATGAGGGAAGTGAAAAGACGGTTACACTGAAAACTACTTTCTGAAAGAAGGAGATCAAAGAGGGTATCAGAAAACAGAAAGACATCCCATGTTCTTGGATAGTCAAAGCCAAAATAGTGAATACACACTTCTAAAACTGTCATACAAATTTAATGCAACCCCAATCAAAACACCAATAACATACCTCACAGAACTAGAGAAAAAAATCCTAAAATGCATCTGGAGCTAGGCTCGAAAGCAATTCTGGGCAATAAAGGAAAGACGGGGTATCACAGCCTCCAGTTTAAAGTCATACTTTGAAGCTATGTGATTAAAAACAGCATGGCATTGGAAAAGAAACAGACAAAGGACCAATGGAACAGGACTGAAGATGGAAACCACTGCAAGACAAAGGAGCCGAACCATCTTCACTGGAAGAAACAGCCTCTTTAAAAATAGTGCTGGGGCCGGGGAGATAGATAGCTCCGTGGTACAAGTGCCTGCCTGGCAAATGCAAGGTTATGAGTTTAAAAGTGCTGGGAAAACTGGATTTCCAACATGTCAAAAATTGAATCCAAACCGTTCTCTCTGACCCGGAACTAACCTAAAATCAAACTGGGACAACAGATGGAGAAACAGCCCAAAGAATGGGAAAACCTTTTACCAGCTACTGCTCAGACAAAGAACTAACATCTAGAATATTTAATGAACTTAAAAGAATTAAAAACCCAAATTTAAAGACCCAATCCAAAACTTGGCATTTGAAGTAAACAGACCCATCTCAGATAAAGTACATACGGCAAATAAACATATGAAAAAATATTCAAAAAAAGTTCAGTATCATTGTTCACTCAAGAAATACAAATTAAAGCAACAATGAGATTCCCTCTCATACCAGAAAGAACGGTTATTATCAAGAAATCAACCAATAACAAATGATAGCAAGGCTTTAGGGAAAAAAGGAATCCTTTTCTACTGTTGGTGGGAGTGTGAATTGGAAAATGTACTGAGAAAATAAAAAACTAGAACTAGTTCCATTTGACCCAGCTGTGCCCATTCCAGGTATTTCCCTTAAGAGTTAAAAAGTATGATACTAGGGGAGACCACCCACTGGAGGCCCCCCTCCTGTCCTTCTCTTGGACAGAAGCTTTCTTTCCCTCAATATGTTCTGCTTACTACCAAAAAAAAGGTACTACTGTACATCCATGTTTATAGCAGTACAACTTATAATAGCTAAATCTTGGAAACAGCCCATATGCTCAATAGACAAATGTATACAGAAAATGTGGTATTTGTATATATTCAATAAACTTGAGTAAAATTTAGGTAAATGAATGCACCTCAAGACCACAATGTTAAAGGGAAAAAACTGCAGTTTTGCTTGTGTGAGAAACCTAAAGGGTAACTTAGAAGCAAAACGGAGGATAAACATTGGGAAGTAGGAAGAATGTGATAAAATGGGAAAGGGAACAATGGAGGGGAAGTGGGGAGAGAAGGCCTGGAAAATGGAATTGAGGGGAAACAAAGAATGGAAAGGAAAAAAATGGAAGCAGCACTTTAAATGGGGAAGGGAAGAAAGGGTGGAGAAGGGAAGGGGAAATAAAGATTACAGACATTAAGCACAAGTACAAATTCTCTATGATGAATGTGATTATTATATATTGCAAGTGTGTGGTAATAAAGTAAATTTTAAAAAACTTTCTATTCCACTTACAGGCTGGATTTATAATATTAAATATTTCATGAAATAAAGAAACTTTTAACTAATCAAATAGCCTGACACACAGTAAGTGTTAAATAATAAAATGAATAAATGCAGTGAGAAACTTAGCTTTTAAATGTCTTGTAACAAGACCAAAAAGTTGAACAGAGAATTCTGACAGAATGCTCATATATTGGTGGGAGCTCTATAATCAACAGCCTAGGTAGATTCTACTGGAATCATGAACTGTCATTAGAAGGAAATAGAGAGATAGGTATCATAATCAGTGAAATGCATCAGGCTGCCTTTCTGCTGGACAGCACCTGCCAGAAGCATTCACCACTGCTTCTGATCATACCTTGTATTCACTCACAAAAGAGAATTTCCAGAAATGCTCCAGGAAGCAGCAAGATTGGATGGGGAAA
>PVKN010010577.1:6356-22595 GCA_004027915.1 Capromys pilorides
AAAAAAAAAAAAAAAAAAAAAAAAAAAAAAAAAAAAAAAAAAAAAAAAAAAAAAAAAAAAAAAAAAAAAAAAAAAAAAAAAAAAAAGTAAAGAAAACCTCTTAAGGAAACGAACAGATATGAGCTGAGCCAGACTGTGAACGTATCTTTTGCTATTTACTAAATTTATTTCATGATGAAAGACTCCAAAATGGCACTATCATGGGCCAGAAGAGGAGAAAGACAATAAGGGGTTCTGGGCCCACAGAAAAAAAAATCAAGGCCATGCTGAAGAGCTGACCTTGGGCCAGGGATATAGCTCAGAGGCTTAAGCACCTGCCTGGCAGGTGCAACATCCCAAGTTGGATGCCTGGTACCACATGCTGTGCTGGTCCAGGAACCTAGCACACACCTATAATCCCAGCACTAGAGAGGTTGAAACAGGAGGATCATGATGAGTCAGAGCTGTGCAGTAAGACCCTGTACCAAATAAAAAAATAAAGAGATGAAAAAGAATTGAACTTAGGAAGTCACTGACGGTTCCTAGACTGTACTCTAGGACTTCCCAACTACCTATTCTTTAGGAGGTGGGGACTTTCATCTATGACCTTGAAGCAACACTTGGCATACAAATTCCTAAACTAGTCAAAGGACCAACTCATGGAAAATACTGTTAATGAACTTATGTGTCAGTGACCAGAAAAGGCAGTGACAAGGAATGTTCACCAAAAGCACCATAACGGAAGGGTGTGACAGGATTAGTTTGTTGCATCCGGGAAGCAGAGTGGAAGGAGCCAGGAACCATGGATTCTGTCCAAGGGCCCCAGGATCCAGCCGTATACACCCATAAGAGTACTTTACTAATCACCTCTGTGGCTCTCAAGCCACTCAAGGTGCCACATCAAGCTTAACCAGGGGATGAATTAGGAAAGAGCAAAAAGATGCAAGAAGAGTAGGGAAGCAGAAAGATGGCAAAAAAGAGAACTCAAGAGAAGCAGGACTGTAGTGCAGCTCTGGCTCTGGACCAGGATGCTGGCTCTCTTGGGCTCACTACTCACCTCTCCAGGCCTCATCCTTCTCATGTGTGAAACAGGGCTCCATCACTGAGCCCAATCTCCTATCAGAGGTTCCTATTCAATTAATTCCAATTTCCTCAAGGCGGGGAGGAGATGACACCAGATGTAATGTATGCAGAGAAATTAAGCAGCTCACAAACAAAATCAGAATTTCACTAAGACACAAAAATACCTAGCAAAGAAAGAACATAGTGAAAAGAACTAAACTAAAAGTGAGACTGTTTGTGAGAAAGAAAAATCACTCACCATGACAATAGAGGATAAAATAGTTGAGCAGTGGACGGCTAGGGAGCCTGCCAGCAGCGAAGTCTGAGAATAAAAAACAACACGTCAGCCTGCAAATATCACATCTGACCAGGAGGCTGACGGAGCTCACAATAATAAATAAGAAAGAAGGCCAGGGCATTAGGAGGTGACATTCTTGGCAGAAAGTAATCAAAAGAATGCGACATTCTTGACAGTTTGATAATATTGGAAGATTTACCGCGCAGCACAAGAGCGGAGGAGCCAGTGATGTGCAGTGCATTGTGACACCTCAGCGTCCTATGCAAGTAGCAAGTCGAGGGGGACGGGTGCAGGCCAAGCTCACTGCAGGAATCTCCTTCCCTCTGTGGGGTTGTTATACACTAAAATCCACATGTTCGCTCCTTCCTAACATTTAAGCCACAAATACACTGTTCTCTGAGGCTCTTTTAGTGTCATCCACCAGGAGTGGGAAGTGGATCCTTCCTACTCCTGCGCGGGTGAGGTTGTGACTCACAGTGACTGGCTGAAACGAAAAGCAAATGTACTCAGAGGTGAGCTCATGCCCAGGAAGTGCCGCCCAGGAAAAGTTTGCACTGCCGGAAACAGCAAAGAAAGCAAAGGGAAACTGCATTACGACCGCAGGAAAAGGCTGAGTAGGCAGGATGCTAGCGGAAGGCAAACATGACTCCTAAGAGACACCTGAGGGGTGGTCATGGAGGAGCTCAGAACAGCAGTGGAGCGTGGGGTGAGCCAGGTTAGACAAGGCCCACCAACTGTGAAAGTGCACTCACCACGGGAAATCTAAAAAGTAGAAAGTACATCACTGATGAACATTTAATTTAAGATGCCATTCGCTTTCCTGGCCAGATCTAAGACAGCATAAACCACTCTTACATTTCTAATCTTATCTACCATAATAACAAAACAAAAGCTAAATTATATTTGTTACTGTTAAGTGCTACAAGTGTTGAAAATACTGACAAGTAAATTCAGAAATGAGAAAAATGTGTCCATCATTGCCATTACCATTACCATTTGAAATTGCCTTGGAAGTGTTATCCATCACAGCTGGATAAACAGGCACATATGTGAGAACTGAAAAAGGGGCAGAATTTCTAATAACTGTAAATACATGTTTTAAAAGAACAAGAAAATCAATTGAAAAAACATTAAGAAACAGTAAATTAGAAGACTTACAAATTAACATAAAGAGAAAATGCTATCATATGCATAACATACAATTTTCAAATGTATACCTATGGAACAACAGAAATTACTTATAAAAATGTAAAAAAAGTACAAGAGAAAGATATTTAAGTATTCATGAATGATTACAAAATAGATTCAAATGATTAAAAAAAGGTCTGTTCATAAGAAGGAAGCCTCAGTAAAATAAGTGAATTTTCCATGATATTCTAATTTATAACAATGCAAACAGAATACTATTAAGTTCTTTGCAGTTGTATAATGTTCAATGTAAGATGTGTATAGAGAGAAGTCTAGAAAAAAAATCCAGATTTGAGAGTGTACAGAAATGAATGTGCTTATATGATTTACTTTTCTAATTTTATGTCATCAATGCATCCAGATTTTGAATAGCAACAAGCATCATACAAATGGTTTGAAATACACTGAATGTATTTAAAGCATAAAAATTCATAATGATACTCAAAATCTGCACAAGAATAATTACCATCTCCCATTAATTATTAATGGAGGTTAGTAGGAAACCATTCTTCAAATTTTAGCAAGTCTAACATTTTAATATAAATTTTTCTTTATAAAAGTAAGGGTAACAAGACAGTAGATAGGATAGTCTTTTTTTTTTGTGTAATGGTTGAAATTCCCTGATAGATGAAGGAAGGAGCCAGCTACAGCTTCTACTCACAGCAGACGCCAGCATCATTCATATGACACTGGCTTTACTGCTTGCAAGATGTAAGAGTTGTGGGCTCAGGGAGGCTTTGACCTACATTTCAAAGCAAGACCTGGGAGGCCGGGCAAGAAGTCTCTGAAAGGACAGTGTATGAAGGATGCTGTGACAATAAACCCAGTAGTGGAGTGGAGAACCAAGAGAATGGAGATCCCAGAAATGTGGAAGATCAGCTGAGGAAAGCCGCAGCCTGGGAGTGGAGCTAGCCCAAGAAAGAGGCTATGAGAGCTGCAGCCAGCAGAGCTACAGATGGGAATGGGGTGTGTGTGTGGGGGAGGGTACTCAGTTCATTTTTTTACCACCAACCACCCTGGATGCCAGATATGAAGGCTTCTCCACTGGGTTTCAGTCTTGTTTTGCTACAGTTCTTTGCTATTCACTATGCATTTAAGAATTTGCCTTCAATCTCACAAGTGACTTGGACTTGGACTTTTGAAAAACATTAGAACTGTTAAGATTTAAGATATGGGGAAAGAATTACTGCATTTTATGTTGTATGTGGCAGAGTTGTCTTTTGGTGGGTAGAATTACAAACTGTTATTTTTTCTGTTGGAGATTAGGTATTGTTTAAGGAGATGTGGTTGGGTTTGAATTTGACAAGACGTGAATTTTGACCTTTAACTCTCAAATATTAACTTCATGGGATTAAGACATGACTCCCAGCTTAGTATGGCATGCTCCTTCCTGGGAATGTCTGTGTGAGACATGAAGGTATGGCCTTTGGTGATGGATCCACCACAGGTCCAAGCCTGTTCCTCCGCAGCTATGCCTGTCCCCTGCTTCTCAACTCCCCAAATAGCAGCTCTGATCCCCACAGCTCTGGTCATCGTATTCCTTCCTGGAGCCAGATGACTCTGGCTTGAATTCATTCAGACTGTGTGCCAAATCTCAATCTCCACTTTTTAAAGTTGTGGGTGTTTGGTATTGCATCTCGGTGACAAGGAAACAGACCAACATATTAAGTGATCTGGTAAACCTCATTTATCTTTGGGATTTAAGTGAGTGGTTATTAATTTGCATGACAGCATATATATGAATTTTTAAACAACCTTTACTTAGGATTTCCTAGAGCAAGCCAAATGACAAGACAACCCAAATATTCATCAGCTAGTGGGGACATAAATAAAAAAAGGTAATTAACTATAACTTATAGCAACATTCACATTATGGAATAGCATTCACCTATGGGACAGGAAGAATCTATTATACAACCAACAAAATTTAAAAACTTAAAATTGTATTTATTTATTTATTTATTTATTTATTTATTTTTATGTATCTAGTACAGAGTTTACAGGGTCTCACTATTTAAATCAAACTTGTAGTGATCCTCCTGTTTTCAGCCCCCCAAGAGCTGGGATTACAGGTGTTGGCCACAACCCCCAGTCTCAATGGCCTTCTCAAAGAACCCTGGGGGATGGGCTGGCATGACATGCTGGAGATCATACCCTGGTTCCTGTGTCTGCCTAAGCAGTCGCTTTAATCCAATGAGCTATCTGGCTGACCCTAAAATTTTAAATTTTGTAGATTTTAAAATAAGTATGCTAAGTGAAGCTACATTCACAGACCACAAAGTAAATGTTTTCTCTTTTATGACATCATAAAAAACACATCACTAAACGGACAGGACAGTAGGCAAGATGTCGCATAAATGTAAAGTATGACAAGGAGGGACTGAATATAAGTCTGAGAGAAACTGTCCATTATAGCAGTGGTTGTTTAATTATACAATTGCATCAAAAGCTCAGAGAAGGGATTAGCCAGATAGCTCAGCTGACTAAAGAGCCTGCTTAGGCAGAGCACAGTGACCTAGTTTTGCTCCCCAGCCTGCCATGCTGGCTCCAATTACGGGGTGCACTGAGAAGGCAATTGAGACTAAGCATGGTGGAATATGCCTGTAATCCCAGTGCTTGGGAGGCTAAAAACAGGAAGGATCACTATGAGTCTAATCTACGTAGTGAGACCCTGCACACCCTGTAGACTCTGCCCTAAATACAGAAAAAAAAAAAAAAAAAAAGGAAAGCTCAGAGAACTGTACATCTAAAAGAAGGAAATTTTACTTTCTATAAATTATACTTTAACAAACATAACATAAAAAAGAAGAGAAAAGGGATATGGGTGTAAAAATCATAACAGTGACATCATGTGAAAGTTGTAGGGATTTGGATTCTATTACAGTGAATTTCTTAAAAAGATTGGAGGAACAGGCTCAAGGGCGTATTTGCCTGGCAAGCTCAAGGTCACTGCACTCTGTCTTAGCAGGTGCTTTAATCTGTTGAGCTGTCTGGCGAGCCATATAATTTTCCTTTTATGCATAAAAAAACTGAAGCACTCAAATTTTTAAAGTTCCTTCAGATCAAGTAGGTTGAACAGCAAACATGCTGGTCAAGGGCTTGATCCTCACCTGCTCAGGAAATTTGGTGATCATAAAATGTAGGTTATATAATTTACTTACAAAATTTCTGCATTATTTCAATTATTCTGATTACCTGGTAACAAGTACAACTATATTTCTTCTAGTTTACAGTATTTTACTTATTACTACATTCGCAATACACAGTGCTCCTTCTGTGGAGTTGGTACATGCACATAAACGTCGTTAACAATCTTTTCAGCCATGTATGTGTGCACCAACCTCGCAGACTGCAGTCTCTAAGTCATAAAGACAGAGTTACGTTTTGAAGAACCAAGATGCAGCAATCAACATAGCCTATAACTGAAGATAAGAAATGCGATTTTAACTATTCTACATGTGTTTTTACCAGGAGAGTCATTTAATAATAGTGATAAAACTGACCACTCCACTGAGTTTTTCTTTGGTTCTGTGTATGTGTACACACTTTTCCTTCCATTTTATCATCTGTCATCTTTTTCCACTCCTGAGAAGGAAGAACATGCTATCATCATCAGGAAAATACATTCTACATAAGTTTCAGTTCCCTCTAGAAATGGCTAATGACTTTCAGATGAAGAGGTGCAAGCAAGCAAAGATCTAACCAACCCAAGAAATTTTCATTCTTTTTTATCCCCTTTTTACCTCAGAAAGATGAAGATAAACTCCAAAATGTGATAAAATCAAAGTAATATACAAAATGGAATACTTCTTCTCATGAGTTTTTCAACAGCGGTAAGTGAGAATAACCACATAGGCATACAGTATGGTCTTTTTCTGAGATCCAAGGGGTCTATTTAACAAGGAAGCAAGGGTGAACTCTCACAGGGCAATCCAGCGGGAATATATTCATCTTTCCAATAACTTGAAGATGATCATAGTAGCCATGTTCTTTCTGAGTCACTAGCAGGAACTCAGCCAATGAAAACACTTTTGACAAACAGATTAGACAAATTCCTTTTGGACCAAAAAAGGAAATACAATGGTAAAATCAAGTCACTTAATGTCAAACTCAAACTTATACATGAATGTTGATCTGTATTGAGGGTTCTGATCTTTCTTCTCATGTATGTATACCAGTAGCACTCTGTCAACAGTATCCTTTAATAAACTAATAGCGTTATAAGAAAAAGATTACTGAATTCAAATTACAAAAGTCAGACAACACTTCTTTCATGAGTGAAGTTTTACTTAGAATCTCTCATTACATGTTTTCTTTGACTCTATGACAATGTAAGACAAAAAATAAATTGTTAAGCACTTTTCTATCACAGCCACAACTCACCGCAGACTCAGTGAATTCACTGACTTTATGCTGCTTCAGGAACATAAATTTATTATGTTATAGTTCTGTAGGTCTGAAGTCTGACACAAGATTCTAAAGTCCTGATCTTGGTCCTCAAGGAATAGATACAAAAAGATAGGCTTTCAAAATCTATGCAAGAGGTGGTGAGCACGCAGTACTGAGCACCTTGTGGCTATAGGACCAGGACAGACCCTGTTACAGCAGCCAGGCTGCAGCTGTAGCAAACAGAACCCTGCCATTGCGCTCTCTGGGTTCCACTTTCCGTGACCTGTAAGTCTGTAGCAGACTTGGAAATCGGTGACCTTTTGTGGCCCTGAGAGAAACTCAGGACCTCATAACTTTTCTTGTTTTTAATACTAAGGACTGAGCCCAAGGCTTATACATGTAAATCCCACTCTATTTTCAGAGTTTTAAGACATACCAGCTTTAGGGGCTTGTGAGATGGCTCAGCAGTCGAAAGCACCTGCTTAGGAAAGCTTAGGCCACCACGGGGACTGCAGTTCAATCCCTAGTACCACATTCTGTGCAGCCCTACCCCCAGGGCAGGCTGAACCAGACATTTTATTTATATATATATATATATATATATATATATATATATATATATATAGCTTCACTGTGTATGATCTGTCACCTGAACTGGCTCTAGATGACTAAAATGGAATGCTAAGAAGAAAATAAATAGTAGGGAAAAAAGGAAGAAAAGTGAGGAGGGAGAAAGAAAAGGAAGGAGAGAAGGAAAGCATAACAAACATCTGTACCACTAACAAATACAACAGAAATCTCAAACAAAGTGTCAATAGACTAGAATAATAAGAAGTAGAGAATATCCAAATGGCTTTGTTAACGCCCAGATATATACAATCTGCAAAGACACTTTAAAACACACACATAGACACACACATGCACACATACACACACACACACACACACACACACACACACACACACACACCAAGCAGATATTAAGGCTAACTATCAGGCTGTACCAAGACAAAGTGCACTGACCCAGAGAATGTCAAACAAACCACAGAAACCCAGAAATTCCATGTATTAGTAAGGAAGAGACAAATTAGCAGGAGAAAAGAACTACAGTATCTAAGCAGGGAACATCAGAGCAAAACAAGTGCTCAAAACTACCTCTAGCTGTAAAGCTAGCAAGAAGCCCCCACTAAGGGAGTTACTACTCACTCCTGTGCACTGACACTCAACTGTGGCCCCACCCCCATCCACTGCGCCATGCAGGACTCCACCCAGCAGCTCTGTGTGTCCCAAGGATAATCATTTTGAAGGCAGCAGGCTTGGGGACAGGTATGAGACATGCTGAAGTAATTCTTACAAATTCTTCTCACTTAACGTCTCAATATATAAAAAGTTATTGTTTATGTTAAATTATGAGCTTACAAGGCTACACAGTGTCTTTCTAAACATGGAAACTAGATTAAATTAAGACTCTACTTTTAGGACAGTAAATGTATTCAGCTTCAAGTGATCACATGAAGTGGAACTATCATCAACACATGCAGAATGCAAGCACTACGAAACCGGAAACACCTCACCTAACAAGGTCTGAAAATCATGTGGGGAAAAAATCAGTATTATTTTAAAGCAAAGGAGTAAATTAGTATTTCAAAAGAAAATTTAGCTAAGTATAATTAATGATTTAGAATGAATAAAAGTGATTCTACGAACAAGAAAAAATCACAAAATTTACTTTATTCTATTTTTGATCGTTAAGCCAAAAATGATAAAGGCTTTCGTTAAGCAATGAATGGTAGACGTCATTTATTTTCAAGTAATTTATCACAAAATGGCCCCAAATAACATTTCTAAATAAAAGCCATGCTCTTCTCAGATACGAATCAGTATTCTCATGAAACTTAGCTACACACTGACACACGTAAAATTTAAATTCACAAGTATATTTTGATGTAAGTATGTTAGATATTTTATTTGAAGAACTTAGCAAACAAATAAATGAAAAGATGTGGTATGCAGTGGGCACAACTGTACTGACTTCCCCAGATGATTATAAACTCTGTGTACTGCAAATATATACTAAGAAAAGAAAAAGGAAAAAAAAGAAAACAAAACTAAAACTAAAACTTTGCAACTGTTATAAAGAATGAAAACCTTGTCAAATGTTTTGAAACTATTCAAGTGATAAACAATTATTATATCATTAATATATATTTCTTAAAGTCCAGCTACAAAACTTTGAGATTAATGTGTTACCTTGGCATGACCTAAAACGTAGGCCTTAAATCTGTGAGCCTTAGCTCTCACATGAAAATACCGGTTGCGTCGCACTATAATCAAAAATGAATATAATGAGTAAAGATTATTAAAGAATGATATTACACATCAATCAACCTACACACACTCTAAATTTAATTTCACATATATGAGTATTTGTTCTTTTTTGTTTTTGTTTTGTGCGACCAGGGTTCAAACGCATGACCTTGCACTTGCCAGGCAGGATTTGTGCCACAAAGCTGTCTGTTCAGCCCCTCAGTATTTGTTCTTAAGAACAACATATGAACCCAACTAATAAAGCTGTAAGGTTCTCTTATAAAATCCTTACAACAAAGTAATACAGAAAATATGGTTTTGTTCTACAAAAATAAATAATATAAAGCATGTGGATGACAAGTAAGTAACACAAAAAGCACAAATATTTAGATTTTTTGGCTTGGAAAATTTTATGTATTACTGAAAATTTTATATATCTCTCAGGCTGGAGAGATAGCTCTGTGGCTCAAGTGCCTGCCTGGCAAGTACAAGGCTCTGAGTTTGATTCTCAGTGCAAAAAGAAAAAAAAAAATATTCCTTCCCCATAGTTACCTTAACTCATTCTGTTAAATTCCTTTCTCATTCTTCAGGTAAACATGAATGGATTTTAACAAAGGAAACAGAGCTGTATATCTAAACATTTCTCCACTGGCATTCACAGCCCTGGAATAGGCACCATCAACAAATGTTTTTCATTTGGAAAGTTTTTAGAGGATAAATGATGACTACCTTTCATTTTTTATGTGCTTGCTTTGAGGGGAAAAGTCTAAAGTCATTAAATAGTCCAGCAAAACAACAAGACTGGAAATTACAAAGAAGAAAATAGAGATTAAGTGGTTTAAGTACCTGTGTGCCAAGCACTGGACTCATGCTTTTGGTAACACCTTTTGGTTAACATTCCCAACTGAGGTTTATATCAATCCTGAGACATATTTATTCTGGAGAAGAAGAAATTGACATTCTATAACATCAAATATCTTGGCCCCACTTCCCCATCCCTACAGCCAGGATTCAGGTCTAGATATTTTATGCTCTAACAGCTACCCTTCGACTGTATTTTGGGCAGACACTTCTCTTTGATTGTTGGTGACAAAAAAAAATAAAAATAAAAAAGCAGCAGGTTTCTGTGATCACTGAGTGTACATGCAAGCACTTGCCTCCCTGGCAAGAAGCCAAGTGATAGAGCAGAAGTGCATATCCAGGAAGACAGGTAAGCATCTTTATGGGAAAAAGACAAATCTACACAAAGCAGCCCCAGATCTTGCTGGCAGGCATGAGCAATAGCAACAACCACTTGGGCTCAGGACTAATGCAGGTCCCCTCCTGCAAGGCGTTGACTTATACAGCACCTGAGGAATTGCCCCTACTCTACAGCAATGTGATTAAATATAAGTCGGCATGATCAACAGAGGCTCTATTCTCTTTGACAAGGTCATTTAAATCAACTTAATGGGGACAAGACAACAGCAGTTTACACCCTGTGACCCAAGAAAGTACAGAGAACCTGAGAATGCTGGGTGTTTGAGGTTGTTTTATTTTATTTACAGTATCTTCCTGTTATGAGAGTACTATAGACAGAGGCATTTAGAATCCCAATGATCAACATTATCTCAACTGCATGAAAATATGGGTTGTTCTTCATAATGCACACACCCAGAGAGCCAGGTAGCACTGCACCACAAGGCTCAGTGTCCCAGTAGTCTGACCAGAAGCATCCATGTGTAAAGCTTTGAAATTGAAAATGTTTATTTGAAAATGTTTGATGTAGCTAGACAAAGATCAAAAGGAAAGACTTGTTTGAAATGCTTTGCTTCCACAGCATGACACTGGTATTTTTTTCTCTAGTTCTTCAAGTGACATTGACCAGGTCAATGCAAGATCAACTTATCAAATCATCTAATAGAATTTCTAAGCTTCTTTTAGATCGCTGTAAGTAGCCAGGTTTTCTACAATTCCTTTTCTTGAACAACACAGACTTTCTTGAGGAAAGGTCCAAATGGTGAGCACAAAAGACTATTTCCTGGACTCGTGAGAAGATACACACCGCAGAAAAGACATCTAAAAATTCTAGTGGAATTATTCTGAAAAAAAAAAAAAAAAAAAAAAAAAAGCCAGGACCTGCAGCACAAGTCTGTATCTAAAGCACCTACTCCCAAGCCAAATCAACACTGAAAACACTTGTCTTATTTTAAGCAATATGAAATAATACAATTCTTTGAAACAGCCACAAATATCTCAGGTTATAAAGATGCACAGAAAGTCAGCAATTTTTAAAATCCTTTTGTAGACGGGGTGTGGTGGCGCACGCTGTAATCCAGCACTTGAGAGGCTGTACACAGGCGGATCACTATGACTTTGACGTAGTAGAGAGATCCTGAACACCCTGTAGACCCTTCCCTAAAATACTAAAATAAAATAGAATTAAATAAAATAGAATCCTTTTATATTTCAATGATTTGTTGTTTGCTTTGTTTTCTAAAATAAAAGTGTCGCCCCAGAATTACGCAAACTGCTGATTTCACATTTAGCTCACCAGGTATTGTAGTCCATCTTTAAACTTTGGTTTGTGGCTAAATCCTGCAGTATAATGCACAGCCTTTGTTGTCCACAGTTCAGACCGTGATCTCTTTTGCTACCACTTCTATGTGGGCCAGATTTTAATTTACCGACAGGACCCAGTAAGCTTAAAAACCGGTAAGGTAAGTGAGTTATTATCAGATTTAAACACAGCTGTCTTGGTTACTTTTCTCTTGTGGCTAGGACAAAATACTCAATGTTTCAAATCAGGGAAAGAAAGGTCTACTTAGCTCACAGTTTGGGGAGGTTTCAGTCTGTAATCAGCTGCCCTGAGGCTGGGTGGCAAGGCACCAGGGCAACGCTTCAAAGCAGCAAAAGCAACCAGAGCAAACGGAGGGAAAGCAACCCTCCTATCTGCCCTTGTACAGTGAGCACCCAAACAAACCCTAAGGTGGGTGCAGCACTCACATCACCGCTGCTGCCTCCTTTTGCACAGGATGAGGATGTTTAAAAAGTGAGGGCCCTGGCTCCCTGGCTGAGTCACTTAGTTAAATTTCTAGACTTCTGGGCTAGGGAGATAACTCAGGGGAATAAGTGCTTGCCTGGCAAGTGCAAGGTTCTGAGTGTGATCCCTGGTAGCACCAAAAATAAAATAAACCAATAAAATAAACATCTAGACTTCTTAAATTCCAAGAATGTATCAACCATTAGGACAACCCAGGCACTTGTTAGCCATCCTCATGGTGACTCTACTTTGAAAGAACTGTTGGAAAAAATGTTGATAGGAGGACTAAATTCTCTTGCTTCACACAGACTTAACCATTTTTGTTCTCATTCTTGTACATTCAAGTTTTCCTTTAACAGTTGTAGTTTCTGAACATGATACTCCTATTTAATGACTGCATAAAGGCTTCTGATCTGATGCTGATGAAGAGCTCATAAATGGTGCACAGGAACAAAAGGCAAGCAAAGGCTTCATGTAATGTGCACATCGAGAGGCACAATGACACATATATTGCCTTCCTCTATTTAATTATCATGTAACTAACGTGCCATATGGGAAGCATTCTGCCGTGGCTACAACTACAAACTGCAAGCGCCTTGGTAACAGACTCTTCTCAATTAACTCACCACTTGGGGAAAAAATTTAAATTAAAGAAATGGTACTTTATTGTAATGAAACTAGTCTTCATAAATCCTTAGATTTTCACATTGTGAAGGATGTGCAAACACACTTAGTATTATAATTTTAAAAGCACATAATTTAAACCCAGGAAGGGAAGGAATGCAGTTTGATACAAAGTTCAGTTCTCTCTAAGTCTGGGCTCTGGTCCTCCAGGTCTATCATTTTCAAACATCTTTAGCTTGAAAACTTGCCTCAAAAATAATTCTTTATATCTAAATATAACTGTAGCATCGATTTCCACTGATGTTTTGAAAAGAGCAGTTAATGCTTAAAATTTTATTTTGTATTCTGATTCTTTTCTTTCGTCTTTTGTTACTTTTTTTCTTTAAACTAATCTTATATCTAGTAATCTGAATAACTACTTTGAAGATAGCATCATGCCAAACAGCAACTATTGTTGAATTAATATTACTTTGCTTAATGAGGTCCTGTATCATTGCTGATACTGTTTTTTTTTTTTCCTATCACTATTTTGTATTCTTAAAAAAAAAAAAAAGTAATCAAATGTACAAGATGAGAACACAAAAGAGAACACAGATGCGCAAAGATCCTCTGACTGTTCTCGCGGAGAAGTTTTAGGGCCTCCTCTCTCCCCTCCCTGAACTGCATTTTCAGGAATCCCTAGAATTTGCTGGAATCCAGTCTGAAGCCATCTGCTTCACACCAAGCCATCTCAGAAAACTAATTTGGAAGAAAGCCAAGTTTAAAAATGTGAAAAATTAAACATCAATACAAAAGATAAATTGTAGTTGAATAGCACAATATGAAAACCGTCATAACTTAGCTTATGATTAATTACTAAATCAATGAGCTTAAAAATGATGACTCAAAGCACTCTGCAAAGGAAGATATCCCAGTGTGTTGTTGGCAGGGTCTGGAGTGAGTTACCAAACAGAAGAATTGACATGAGTCTTAAAATACGGATTTCGGCAAAACAAGAAGCAGTAAGTGTAAGTTACAGAGATAAGGAAAGCAGCACCCACAAGGTTACGGGCACAAGAAAAACAGTATTGTTTCAAGTGAATAGATGAGCTAAGCTCAAAGAGATGGCTTGGGCACCCGAAAAAGGTAAAGTGAAACCCAGAAATATGTCAAGACCAGATTATTTCAAGTTAATGAGTTCTGACTGTATCCTGCAGGCTACAGGGAATTACTGAAGGCTTCTGAGCGAAGCAGCAATATGATCAAAGGGGTTTAGGAACTTTATTCTGACAGTGGTGTGAAGATATTCTGGGAAAGAAAACTGGAGGAGAAAGATCAGTTAGCAGGCTATTTGCAGATATCCAGCAACGATGATGACCAAAAATCAAGTTCAAAGCCGAAAGGACAAGAAGAGACAGATGTGACAATAGAAAAGGAAGATTTAAAAGGACCTGGAAAGTTTCCTGTTATTCCAGATATAGAGACATGTATCTATTTGGTGACATGTAAAGGAGACACATATTAAAGAAAATAATTCAACTATTCGACCTCTGAGGTCCTGGTCTTGCTCTGAAATCACAATTCAATATGACAAGTTGGTAAAATAAAGAAATCCAACCCCAAATTAAAAATGCAAAGTGTGGGTGATTACAAGAATGTTGGATATAATTTTCAAACTGAAGCATCTATTACCATTGCAAAAGAGAAGTGAGAAACAGGCTTAAGTCCTTTCAAATTGTTGAAATAATTTAAGGTGAAAAGTCAAAAGACACATTAGGGCACACAATCCTCTATAGAAAAAATGCTTCTAATGATTTAGTGACCACTGTTTTTCTAGTACATTCATCAAGATGGCTCAGAAGTAACTAAATGAGGTTGTTAACACTATCGATACTGAGTAATCGAAAATTATTTAACAGGCAGCCATTACATCCAGCCACACAGACATGATATTCCAACTCTGTTAACTCTCTTCTGAGAAGGAATAAAAACAATATACACACTTGGAGTCTATCTCTGACTTACTGTTTTTCTGAACACAGGATTCAATTGTTTTAATTTTTCGCATTTATGCCTACCATATTACCTACATGTTCAGTTTTAGTACACTATTGTCTCTCAATTTTTTTTTTTTCATTTGATAAGTATCTAGTGAGTTCATGTTCTTTAAATTTACAGGTAAGTGTTATCCAGTGTGCTATCTAAAGGTACTTTCAACAAAATGTAGTGTCACAATTCATTACCTTTTTTCCAGCTTATTGAAGTGCTTCCAAAGATATATCTAGCATCACTTATTCCTATTGGGCTCTACAGGCTCTATTCTTTGCTGATAGGATGTGAATGGGAAATTTTACCTTCAGGTCCTCAACTCTATCAATTCTAGCTTGATGACATCCATTGTTCTATTTGTAAGAAATTCTCATCCTTGTTTACAAAGTGTCTAACACATTTATCTTATCATATTTACCATCGATGTTTGAAATAGTAACTAATTTGGCATACCTGATAAATATCTGAGATTGTTCCATTCAATTTCTCAAAATGTAATTAAGAAATATTGATTACACTATCAGAAGAAAAAAAAAGAGGAATACTCAGGAGAATAAAACACTAAATGGTCCATAGAAAAGAATGATGGATCTATGCTTCAGACAAGCTATCAAGGAAGAAGTGTTAGGTTAAACAGGCAGATTCTCAGAGTTCTTTAAACAGTGATATGAAGGTACACACACACACACACACACACACATACGCGCGCGCACACACACACACACACACATACACACATGAAGCCCTAAAAAATGAAATTTGCTGAATATCATTGAATGTTATGGTTTGTACGTAGTTGACTCCCAAAGCCTCATGTAAGTCATGGAGAGGCCTGCTTGAAGAGCATCACGTGGTTCAAGGGACAGGGCCAACACGTGGTTCAAGGGACAGGGCCAGAGGACCAGAGCAGGGCTTGAGGGACTAGGTCAGAGAGGTGCAAACCATTAAACAGACAACAGGTGCCTCCCCCCAGGCTTGGTGGCCTCTCTTGGAGGTATGGAGAGGATCATCCTAGACATGGTGGCGCCTCAGCCTCCCTTCCAGACCCTGCAGTGGGGGATGGCAGTGTCTCAAGGTCTTGTTATGTAATCCAGGCTGCTTTAAACTATGAAACCTCCAGTAACTGTGTGCTAATTAAACCTTTCCTTCCCTAATCTTGAGTGTCGGGTATTTATCCCAGCAATGAGAGAAGAGTAATTAAGACTGTGAATATTAAGGAAAATGTATCTATCTTTAAGACTTCAGTAGAAAATGATAACTTTAAAAACTCCGAAGTTTGCACTTAATTATAAATTTATAAATTAAAAATTCTAAATTAAATTTCTGGCTGAATACATATAGG
>PVKN010010578.1:0-22495 GCA_004027915.1 Capromys pilorides
TGTAAGAAAAGTATAACTGGTCATCTGTAAAATTCTGCAAAGAGATAAAGATATGCACCTACATTATTTGAATAGCAATGGAACACCCATCTCTGACAATAAAACAAAAGAGAGAATATAAATGAAGTACTATTTTGTAGTTAAAAAATACATATATGTATCTGTATATACAATACTTATAATAGGATAGATATACAACTACTTAATTCAATGAGAAGATTTGTACTAATAGTGTTTAGACAAGATATCATGTCTGCATCTTGTGCTCTGAGTAACTACTATGAAGACAACAAAATGCAATCTTTTGGAATTGTCTCATTGCTATTGTTTTCTTTTTAAAATTAATTTAAAAAACAAAAATAAAAATGAAGTCAACATATTTCTATGTATAAAGCATGATTGAAAAATAAAAAAATAAAAATAAAAACTATGCAGTTACAAGTGAAAAAAAAAAAAAGGAAATGAATCATTTGGCTTGGCGTGATGGACGTCGACAGCAACTTGCACAGCTTGTGTGGACAGGGTCCAGAGAACGCAAGGCACAGGTGTGGTGACAATGATACTAGGTAAGAGCTGTGAAGAATTTATTTATAGAAAAACAAATTGATATAGACAAGGTAATATGGATAAAGATGTGTTTCTTATCATTTGTTAGTATTGGCAATTAACAATGCTTTCGTATAATGATGGGACACTGGTGATACCAGGAAGATGTAAAGTAACAACTGGAGAAAATCCTTGGAGAGTGAAGGAATTAGGACACAGCAGATAGAGACCCACTTTGAAAAGATGACTTGCTAATTCTATCATAGGAATAAACTATCCTTTAGGGAAAAAAGCTCTGAGAAAAAGATAAAAGTATAGGCAAACATTCTGAGACACAATTTCCAACAACCCTGACTTGTCTAAAGCTCAATTCTGCTATCATAAATTGTAACTTAGATTGTGGGGCCCAGTCTGCTTTAGCAACCCTGGAGTCATACCAAAAGTGTAACAGCTTCATAATAAGACTCTTGTAAGATTTTCCTGCCTATTTCAAATTAAATACTCCCAAGAATTTCCTTCAGTTATAAAACAAATAAATAGGTCCTAATTAGTATGCATAATTATGCATATTATAGCATGAAGATGATCAGCTTGCCTCTTGGAAATTCATGATTAACATATTTTAATAGTGCTCTCCCAGGGCTTTTATGCAGCCCCTGGTTTCGGGCTCATTTCTTTCCTTCCTCATAGCTACTGTTCTTGAGAAACATGTCTATACTCTCCACTCTTTTGACTTCCTACCTTTCCATTATGTGGTATCATACTTCACCACAAAAAATGTGATTTCAGCCACCATATTCCAATAATGGTTGCATTTTTCGGCTAAGGCTGTCACAACAAATATCACAGACTATGTGCTTCAAACAGAAGAAATCTCTTTGTCAGTGTTCTGGTGGCAGGAAGCTTAAGATAAAATGGTGCAGTTTCTTCTAAGACCTCGCTCCTTGGTGTGTAGATAACTATGTGTTCACTGCTTCTGCAGTCTGTCCTTTCTTGGCAGGCATCCCATATTTTGCTTATTAAAAGGGAAAGTCCCCTTGGGCCCCACCCTTCTGATATTTTTTAACCTTAATTACAATTTTAAAGATGCAATTTTCAATTGCAGTTATAGCAGGGAGTTGAATTATAATCAATAAATTGGGGAGAAAGGGCTGCATTTGAGTCCATGTAATCATCTTGCTAACAAACTTCATGGCAATGATTCAGGCTGTAATTGGATAGTGTGGTTTATTTTATATTTTGGCAATGTCTTCCTTAGAAAAATTCACTTCTGACAAAGGAGAGTCACCTAGAGAGAAAACATTCTCTTGGGTTTTCACAGAGAGCAAACTGGTCAAGCAATGGCTGTGACTCATCCAGATGACACTGACACTGACAAGAGTTCTACAAAGCACTATACATGGTTCCAAAGTAAATTCTGAGGGGATTTGACTGACCTTGAGAGATACAAAAGTTACATATTTTGTTATACAAGTCTTGCTTAAACTTTCCCTTAATGACCCAGCAGGAAAATTTAACCACAAGGCATAAAACAGAAAGCTAGATTAGAATGCTGAGCTGTGAAAGGCTTAAATCAACAGCTTCCAATATTGCCAGTTTTACCAATAACCCACTGCGATTATTGAACATTGGATTATGTATACAACTACTTTCTCTTAGTTCAATGAAAAGAAAAATTTTTTAACCTATAATGATTACAAAAATTATCATGTCTATGCCCTGTCCTCTGTATAACTACTAGGAGGACAATAATATGTATTGTATCAAATATTGGAAATGTACTATTAACATATTTTGAAACTGTCACATTGTTATTTCTTATTAAAAGCAATAAAAAAAACAAAAAAAGAAAAATTCACTTCAATATTCCCCTCAATTTCTTTCCTGGCTCTGCTGTTGCCATTGGTGCACTCCTATTCAGATTCATCCACGCTTTTTTTCCTCACACCTTCCTTAGTTCTTGTTCATCTCTAGAATCAGCCTTGAGCCTTGTTTTGATCTTATTCTCATTTCCCTAAGAGGTATAAATCAAGCCATACCTTCTGGCATCATTTTCTTGACACTGATATATGCATAACTCTAGTCAAGACGCTCTCTGGGATCTTAGAATCACATTACTCCCTTTCTATCAGGCATTGTGGACCAAGTAAATATATAATACTTATTTGTTGAATTCACTTACTCATTTAGAAAATTTCCATTGAATACTCTGCTAGGTAGTTATAACATATTAGTCAACAAAAGAGATCAAAAGTATTGTTCTTAAGGAATTTCTCCCCAGAGAGTGGCAAAAAAAAAAAAAAATTGTCAATAAACGTACAGAACACATTAAGTACTCACATATGCTAGGGATGTAAAGTGTTGTAAGTATATAAAGGAGTGTCAGAGATGGGTCAGGAAGTCAATTTGAAAGACTAAGTTAGCTGGCTGGGTGTGCCTCAATCAAAAGAGGAAATATAAAGCTTTAAAGAAAGTGAGTGGTCCAGGGATATAGCTCAGTGGCGCAGCATCTGCCTCGCAAGTGCAAAGTTCTAAGTTCAGTTCCCAGTAACACACACACACACACACACACACACACACACACACACACACACATATATGACACAGAAAGATGAATGAATAAATATAATTGCAACAAAGTCATCTTAAATGTAATAATTCCAAAGCCTCCATTCAACTTGTTTCATATAATTTCTGACATGACTACCATTCTTACTTTTGCTGGGTGACCATATACATTGGTCTCCAAAAGTAGGACATGGATTGGACTACAGGTATAAACTGTAGTAAACCTGTTTAGAACCAGACAAACTTGAATATCCAAATGTATGGATGATTAACTGTAACTGAAGACATAAAACTGTTAATCATTCTTGCTGTCTCCTATTCATTCACTCATCTCTTTATGTTCTCCCACTATATCACCAGGTTCTTCTGATATTATCCCAGACTATCTCTTCTTTATTAGTACTGTTGCCCTCTTAATTCACATTCTCTTGATCACTCACTACATTGTACCTGCTGTAGACCTAAAACGCCCTCCCCTAGAACTCTCCTCTTTAGAGATAGGATCTGCTCAGATGGGTCCTCTGGGAATAACCTGGAAGGGCATATTCTTGTCCCAGGCTCCTTTCTCTCTTTCTCTGATTTCTGACTGCCTAGGATGCACACGTGTTCTCCTTCATCCTTCCACCATTCTCCTTAGAGTCAGCCAAACATATTGGAAACTGTGAGTTAATAAGCCTCTTCTTTTGTAAGCTGTGAGTGTCAGGTACATTTCTCAGCAAAAGCACAGATACCTAATGCTTAGCATAGCTAAATATTCATGTGTTGATAATTAAATTTTCAAATAAATGTGTTAACACTAGTTAGCTGTGTGGCCTTTTGGAGATAACTAGGACTAACTGAAGTGATAAGGGTCTGACCTCAAGATAGCATCCATGGGTTAGAAGAGGTGGAGAAGCCTGGCACGCTTCCTCCAACTCACCCTGAGGTGCCCTCTGTCATCCTGTGATGTAGCAATGCCCTCACCACATGTTAACATCATCTTCTCGGATTTTCCAACCACTGGAAACACGAACTAAGAAAAACTCTTTAAAAACTATACAGTTGTTTATAAACAGATGAAGATACCAACAGTATCAGGGAATAGACTAAGATAGACAAATAGGCTCCTAAATGTTCATACTGTCTTGCAAGATATCTCAGTTCCCTCCCCTACATCTCAAAATTTGCTTAAACACTCAGATCTAATCCCGCTGTCTCACTTAAAATCTTCAGACTAGAGAGGGAAGGGAAGATCTTGAATAGAAAGCCCATTTGGTGGCTGAAAAAGGCTGGCTTTGCTGGTCCAGGCAATGACCTGTGCCACCTGCCACCTACTGCCAGGCTGTGGAGCCAATCTCACCTGTGGCCCCTGCTGTAATCGAGTCATGCTGAATACCTTCCCCGAAAAGTAAGAACACAGAAGGAAGCAGCCAGTTGCTCTTTGAAATCCGTGGTTGCTGCAATTTCAAGTCTAAAACTCAGTGCCTCAAAGATTAAATGCCCATTATTATCCTTAAGATGTGGGAAATTAAAAATATATCAGATCTCTCTATATTTCCTATTTCAGCCCAAATGAATCCAATTAGATTTCACTGCAAACTATAAAGTACTCTAGGCCTATTTCCTCTTTAAATTGATTATAAATGTTGATGCTTTTAAGTATAAGTACAAATTAATCTAGGGAATTCCATGAAATTTTATTTCTTAATTAAGCAATTTAAACTAAATTAGTTAGCTGAAATGACTACTCTGGCTCCTAAGATCGTTCAAGGTCAGACAAATGTAATCAAATGTAACATAGAGATTTTTCACTTGCCATAAACCTTTTCATCAAACTCATTTCACTGCTTTGAACTTGATAGAGTGAAGAGGTTTCACTCTTGGGCTATGTGAATCTCTAGAGACTGGAATCAAGATTATAGGAAGCAAGACAGGGTGACAATACTTAGGCCAATTGGAAGAGTTTTGGGAAAATAGAAACACGGTCTCCATTAAACAGATAAAGAAGCTCAGGGTTTAGAATACCCAGAAATTAAACTTTCTTCTTGTACACAATTGGCATTGCTCCAGTGAACACAATCCATTTGGCCAGCCAGATGGACTGGGTCTGGCAGCCTTTCAGTCTCCTGCACAAAGCTCTCAGCCTGGGGAAGAGAAAAATCCCCAAACAAAAATATAAATACAGAAGATTCAGTATTGTGCTTAAACAATGGGGAAGCCTCGCTGTCTTACAAATGAGGGTGCCACAAGACTGTCTGTGTGTGGCAGACATTCCAACTGTTTCTTTCTTCTTCATTTTTAATAGCTTATTTATCATGGATGAAGGGTGAGATTACTTATCTGAGGCTCCATGCTTTTGGCAGAAACCCTTTATAGTGCTTGGTTTCTCTCTCCTAGAGGAAAGGAGGTAAATTATATATTTTTTTACTTGAGAAAAGATAGTAATATCAACAAAGTACATTGATAAGAATCTAAACTGCATAAGATCATTGGAAAATGCAAACTTTTATATTGTTAGCTATCAAAAAGACTTAGGAAAGATGTACATGTCAAAGCGAACCTTTATTTTATTGTTCAGTAAGATTTACTCTTTTCTCACTTTTTAACACCATATATCCAATTCAAGATTCCATTAGCTTGATTGATAATTATCTTCTGTCAGTCAAGCTCTGTTTCTGAGTTGAAGTCCACTGGTCATCCTTCAGCACGACCGTTATGCCCACTAGTACTGAAGCCACGGACTTACATGATGGGCCATGGCATCTAACTATCTTTTGTCCATGTCCAGGGTTTGCTAAGGGAGGAGGGAAGAGTTATAAATCCATTCTAACTCAATTTATGCTTTTCATAATTATGGGATTTTGAAAGTATTCTAAACACAATGTGTGTTTCCACTTGTGGACCACTGAGTTCTTTTGAGGGGATGGTTAAGGAATATGAACTGAGTAAAATATGTTAAAGTACTTTACTCCTTGGTCTTTGCAATCAAACACTTGTTTAATGATGGTACACAGCCAACTAAATGCTTCCTTCTTCCCTCCTTTCCTTTTGACAAGGATTTACTTAACCTCATTCTGTGCTAGCTACTCTATTGAAGGAGCTGTGTGAATTATCAGTCAGATAAATATTTTGGCCATGCCAGGCATTAAATACATATTGCCTATAGATGGAATTACTAGTGCAACTTCAATTTTCTTTCATTATTTACATCTTTGTGAAAGGTTAAGTTTTGGAGCAAATATCACAAATAGAAGCCAGCAGGGTGAACAACTGTCAATATTAGATTTATTTTTTTATTTTTTAGCAGTGATTGAGCCACATTTAGTCCAAGTGGCTTGTTGGGTTAGAAAGTACATGAAGGGATACCTGGAGTGCTGATGTGGCTCTATTATCCTATCTACAGATTATGTGGGTGTGGTGTTTGTGATAATTCATTTCATGGTCTAACGTTATATACACTGTAGACATGTGTGCTTCAACTAAAATAATACAAAAATAGTCTTCAATTCATAAGTAAAGACAGTGCCTTTGAGAAATATTTTTATTTCTTTGTATTTATTTCTTCTTAATATTTTTTACTTGATAATTCCACTATCTCCCTTTCTCCAGTTTAACAGTGTGATTCAACACATAAAAACTCTCTTACAGATTTTCTCTCCAATAGCATTTGTTTCCATGGCATCTCAAACAAATGGGAAATCATATCTAGATGTGAAGAATTTTAGCTCTAATTTGTGATGACATTATAGCCTCAAGGTCTCCTAGTGGAAAATACAGTACTCTTCAAACATACACGTTGTCTTATGGAAAGCTCTTTGGTACTTCATGACCCCACAAAAAGTCAATTTATTTAATGTATAATTTTGTTGATTTATAATTTAAATATAGTTAAATACAGGCACACGTTTTTATGTGTATCACTCAATCCTCTGTCACCATCATTAAGGAATGGAACGTTTCTATCACTTTCCAAAGGCCTTCTATGTTTCTAACTATCTGTGACTCTACTTTTCTTTCTGATCCCAGGTAACTATACTCTGGCTTTTGCCACTAACTACTAGTTGAGCTACAGAACTATGTATTTGGACTGTCATGTAATTTGCATTAAACACTGTGTCCTTTTGTTTCTGGTTCCTTTCAGTTACTATCTGTGTTTTAAAATTCATTGATGTTCTTGGATTTATTTTCCGTGGAGCTGAATTCCATTTGAGTGTTGTGCTACCTTTTTTTTTATTGTCTTTTTGAGATAGGGTCTCGCTATGCAGTTCAGGCTTGCCTTGAGCTCACTTTTGCAGCCCAGGCTGGTCTCGAACTTACAACAATCCTCCTGCCTCAGCCTCCCAAGTGCTGGAAATACAGGCATACATCACCATGCTCAGTTGTGCTACCTTTTGTAATACATTCACTTGATGAACATTTAAATTCTGCTTTTCTACAATGAATGAGGCTGCTATGAACTGTACACATTTCTATTTGAACTCATAAAGGTTTTTTGTGTGTGTGTGTGTGTGAAAGAACCATGAAAATAATACTCATGGATAATAAATTCAAATACCAAAGGGAAGAGGCCGGAAGCATAAATGAATGAAAGAAGCTAAGTGCAATACAAGAGATGATAAGAATTACAGCATTTTGTCACAAATCTAGCCTTTAACTTACAGCTTATAGAAAAGAGCCTTAAAAGCTAAATGATAATGCACAAAAATATTAAAATATAAAATGCTATAGTGTAGTTAAGCATTTGGATCAGGTGAAAAACCGATTTTCTGAAAAAAATTGTATAGAGAATAAGAAATAGTGAAAAAAATTAAAAATGATAAGAATTTGACAATAGTTGCTATATTGCATATTGTTGTTTTCAAATTAGTCATTCTGATTACCAGGTATAAGCATGCAAAATTGGTCCAAAAACTTGGAAAACTTAAAAAGGTGAAAAAATAAGTATTAACTTCTCCTTTTAATAGATAAGCAGAAACCAGCAGTACAATTATCAAATTATCCTGCTGTTTTAGTTACTATTCTGTCGTTGCTGGGACAAATATCCACCACACAAGTTTAGGGGAGGAAAGGTTTATTTAGCTCATAGTTCCTGGAGATTTCAAGACGTTGCCCCTGCTTTATAGGGACTGGAGGAGGGGCTGGGGCATTGCCGTGTCCAGGATGATCTGCTCCGTAGGAAGCCGCCACTTGCAGGGGGCGCCCTCTGACAGTGCATGCTGTCAGTTTAACTGTTCCTGCCTCTCTTGGCCCCGCCTTCCAAGCCCCGCCCCTCTAGCCTCCACTTGCCAGCCTTGCCCCTCCAGCTGCGTGCTTGACAGCCCCATGATTTATGTGAGGCTTTGGGGGGATAACTAGATACAAAGCACAATATATATATATATATATATATATATATATATATATATATATATTTTTTTTTTTTTTTTTTTTTTTTTTTTTTTTTTTTTTTTTTTTTTTTTTTTTTTTTTTTTTTTTTTTTTTTTTTTGTGTGTGGCTAGATTAGCTTTCCCTAGGGTGGAGCTGGCCCAACATATCCTGCCAGGGACTGAACTATGGTCTCTGCACCTTGCCTAAGATTGCCTAAGCAGGCACTTTAGACCATTGAGCTATCTTGCCAGCTCAGCTATCTCACCAACCCTCCCTTCTTTCTTTTGTCCTTTTCCCAATCCCATTGTTTCTTCCCTTTGAGCAGATTCTTTCCCTTTCATAGTATTCTTTGTACCTTTCAGATTTTATTTACTCATTCAGGTTCTTACACCAGTGAGACAATATGATGTCTGCACATGCAGGTCTCACTTATTTTACTTACCAGTGTGGTCTCTAGTTGTGTTCATTTACCTAATAAAAACCTTGAGTTTATCTTTTTTATGGTAATGCTCCACTGAGTAAAAACTCCAGTGTGTAAAAATACCACATCTTTTTTTTTTTTTTTTATCCACTCCTCAGTTGATGGGCCCTTAGGTTGTTTCCAATATTGAGCTATGACAAATTGTGCTGCTATAAACATGGGTGCACATATACTGCTATGGTGTGATGTTTTTAGTTCTTCTGGAAAAATACCCAGGAAGAGAGAAGCTAAGTAGAATGGGATCTCAGATGTTAGTGTTTTGAGAAATCTCCACGATGATTTCCATAATGGTTGCACCAGTCCACACTACCATGCACGGTGGAGAAAAGTTCCTTTTTCTCCATAGCCCTTGCATCATTTGTTGTGGCTTGACTTCTTGATAGCCATTCTTTCTGAGAAGAGATGGAATCTCAGTGTTGTTTTATTTAGCATTTCTCAGATGACCATTTTGCTGAACATTTTTTCATGAGTTTATTTGCCACTTATATTTCTTGATCTGAGAAGTACGTGTTCATCTCAGTTGCCTGTTTTTTTTTTTTTCAGGACCGAGGTTTAAACTCATGACCTTGCACTTGCCAGGCAGGCACTTGTGCCATGGAGCTATCTCCTCAGCCTCTAATAACACAGTATTTTTGTGCGTGTGCGTGTGTGTGTGTGTGTGTGTGTGTGTGTGTGTGTGGTACCAGGGATTGAACTCAGGATCTTGCATTTGCCAGGCAAGTGTCTATTCTACTGAGCTATCTTTCCTAGGATCTCTGACTTTTGAGAGCCTGATATCTTTTTAGAATCTCCATTCCCATCCCAAAAGACTGAGCTAGTGGTTGATATATTGTGTCAAGTTGGTGGATGCCAGTGGTCGATATATTTTATCAATTTATATTTTATCAATTTGGCTGCATTGCCTGGTTGTTTCACACTGTGAGCCATGAGGGCCCTGCCCCAGAATTACTCAGTTTAGACTTTATCTCCTGGCTTCCTGCACAGACTTGTCAGCCTCTAGTTTGGACCCTTTGGCTTTCCGTAGCAGATTCTGCTGCCTTCCTTTTCAGTCACAATGGCTGTTAGGAACCAGTAGAAACTGATTAAGACCAGTAGAGACTGGTAGGGATGTAACACTGCAGTCAATATAAAAGTCTTGGAACTGAATCCTACAGTTGGCAGTGTACAGATGCTCTCAGCACACTTCCCCATCTGACTTGGACTGGCACATTTTGTGTTATATCTCTTCCTTGTATTATATCTATTCCTCTAGTAAAACCCTGACTAGAACAACAGAATATGGTACCAGGATTGGAGTTAGAGAAACAGAATATAGGGATGGCACTTTTTAATGGCTTTAAGTGTTCCTGGAATTGGCTACGAGACCTAAAGACACCGTGGTCTCTCCTGATATTAAGGAGCATATTGATACTCCATGGCATGAGGTTTTAAACCTAACATGCCATACAGATTCACTTGATTACCCTAATTCACCACATGTGGTATCTCTGGAATTTAAAGATTCCATGCAAAAAAATTTTGAATCTCTTTGGCAAAGTAAGGAATATAGTGATGCTGGCTGGTTTATCTTAGCCTCATTGGACAAACATTTGAATGAAAATAAGGAGCTTGAAGACACCATTCCATGCCTCCAGACTCAGATAAAAAATTTAAAGGTTTATAAGTGTGTCCTGACAGATAGGTTAAGGTGCATAGACCCGAATTCAGTCCCTCATAATTCAATTGACTGAACTGCAACACAAATTAAATGCTCAGTCTCCAAGGGTATCTGAAGAGAAAGTGAGGGCACTGATTGGAAAAGAATGGAATCCCATGAATTGGAATGGAGATGTGTGGGAGGATCCTGAGGAGGCTGAAGATGTTGATTTTTTAGATGCTAATGAGATTACTTTGCCTGAGGAAGAGATTTCACCACCCACTCTGGCAGAGGGATCACTGCCTTTACCCTCTGCCATGTTAGTGTCTCCTAATATATCTGGAGAAATGAATCCTGCATGGAATGAAAAGAATATTGGTGGGACTCCTCTGGACCCACACTCACCACCCAAATTTGCCTCTAGGCCCATAATCAGGCTTCAATTACAGAAATCACCAAAAGATGAAGTACATAAGGTGATTCATGAGGAGATCCATTATTCTCCCAAAGACCTTCTTGAGTTTTCTAACTCTTATAAGCAGAGGTCTAATGAACAAGCATAGGAATGGATTTTGCAAGTGTGGATAATGGTGGAAAACACATACACCTGGATCAGGCTGAGTTTATTGATATGGGCTCACTAAGTAGGAACTCTGAATTTAATGTTGTGGGTCGTGAAGTAAAGAAAGGTGTTAATAGTCTATTTAGATGGCTGGCAGAAGTGTGGCTCAAAAGATGGCCCACAGTGAATGAGTTAGAGATGCCTGATAGTCCATGGTTTACTGTGGATGAAGGGATCCAGAGGCTTAGGGAAATGAGAATGCTGGAGTGGATCTGTCGTGTTAAACCTAATCCTCAACATTTGGAAGATCCTGAAAACATGCCCTTCACTAACACCTTGAGAAACAGATTTGTAAGGGGAGCACCAGCATCCCTGAAGAGCCCTGTCATTGCTCTTCTCTGTATGCCAGACCTAACTGTGGGAACAGCAGTTACTCAATTAGGAAATTTAAGGGCCATGGGCTTGATTGGTTCCCGAAGTGGGAGAAATCAAGTGGCAGCGCTTAATCGCCATGGACAGCAGAAGCGGAACAATGACTGAAATAATCTGACATGTATAGACCTATGGCGCTGGCTGATTAACCACAGTGTTCCCAAAAGTGAAATAGATGGGAAACCTACAAAATTTTTGCTACATTTATATAAATGAAATAATTTAGAGGCAAAAGAACAGAGATCTACTTCAAACCATGGTAATATGCAATCTCCGTACCTCAAACAGTTCCCAGACTTGAGCCAGTTTACAGATCCAGAACCCTTTGAATGATGGGGAGGCCAGGTCTCCTTGGGAAAGGATCCAAATGTCCTCAGAATTTGTACAATCAATCTTTCTCCTATCCTTGCCCAGAGGGACCTAAGGCCTTTTGCCCAAGTGACTGTACATTGGGGAAAGAGGAACGATCAGACATTTTGGGGACTACTGGACACTGGTTCTGAACTTACACTGATTTCAGAGGATCCAAAACACCACAGTGGCCCTCCAGTGAGAGTAGGGGCCTATGGGTTGGGGCAGGTGATCAATGGAGTTTTGGCAAAGGTCTGACTCACAGTGGGTCCAACAGGCCCTCGAATCCATCCTGTAGTCATTTGCCCTGTTCCAGAATTTATAATTGGGATAGACATACTCAGTATTTGGCAGAATCCTCACATTGGTTCCCTAACCTGTCATGTTAGGGCTATTATGGTTGGAAAGGCTAAATAGAAGCCATTAGAGTTGCCCTTGCCTGGTAAAATAGTGAACCAAAAGCAGTATCACATTCCTGGAGAGATTGCAGAGATTAGTGCCACCATCAAGGGCCTGAAGGATGCAGGGGTGGTGGTTTCCACCACATCTCCATTTAATTCTCTCATTTGGCCTGTGCAGAAGACAGATGGGTGTTGGAGGATGACGGAGATTACCATAAACTGAACCAAGTGGTGACTCCAATTGCAGCTGCAGTACCAGATGTGGTTTCCTTGCTTGAGCAGATGAACATATCTCCTGGTAGTTGGTACAGAGCTGTTGATTTGGCAAATGCCTTCTTCTCCATACCTATCCATAAGGACCATCAGAAGCAATTTGCTTTCACCTGGCAAGGCCAGCAATATACCTTCACTCTCTTACCACAAGGGTATATTAACTCTGCAGCCCTGTGTCACAACTTAGTTCATAGGGACCTTGATCTCTTTTCTCTTCCTTAAGGTATTACACTGGTTCATTACATTGATGATGTTATGCTGATTGGACTTAGTGAGCAGGAAGTGGCAACCACCTTCGATTTGTTAGTACAGCATTTGAGAGCCAGAGGATGGGAAATAAATCCCATAAAAATTCAAGGTCCTTCTACATCAGTGAAGTTTCTAGGAGTCCAGTTGTGTGGAGCATGTAGAGATATTCCTTCTAAAGTAAAAGATAAGTTATTGCATCTGGATCCCCCCATGACCAAAAAGGAGGCACAGGACCTAGTGGGCCTATTTGGAGTTTGGTGGCAACATATTCCTCACTTAGGTATCCTACTACAGCCCATTTACTGAGTGACTCTGAAAGCTGCTAATTTTGAGTGGGGCCCAGAACAGGAAAAAGCTTTGCAACAGGTCCAGACTGCTGTTCAGGTTGCTCTACCCTTAGGACCATATATCCAGCAGATCCAAAGGTACTTGAAGTATCAGCAGTAGATAAGGATGCTGCTTGGAGTCTCTGGCAAGCCCCCATAGGTGAATTGCAGCAGAGGCATTTAGGGTTTTGGAGCAATGCTCTGCCATCTTCAGTAAACAACTACTCTTCCTTTGAAAAACAGCTCTTGGCCTGCTACTGGGCATTAGTGGAAACTGAATGTTTAACTATGGGACACCAGGTCACCATGAGACCTGAGTTGCCTATCATGGCCTGGATATTATCTGATCCATCAAGTCATAAGGTTGGACATGCTCAACAAAAGTCCATCATTAAATGAAAGTGGTACATTTGTGACAAAGCCAGGGCAGGCCCAGAGGGCACAAGTAAATTACACAAGGAAGTTGCCCAGATACCTGTGGCTCTTACACTTGCTGTGTTGCCCTCTATCTCCCAGCATGCATCCATAGCATTGTGGGGTGTACCATATAATCAGTTGTCAGAGGAAGAGAAGACTAGAGCCTGGTTTACAGATGGCTCTGCATGCTATGCAGGCACCACCAGCAAGTGGACAGCTGCAGCACTATAGCCCCTTTCTGGGATGTCACTAAAGGACAGTGGTGAAGGAAAATCATCATAGTAGGCAGAGCTTTGGGCAGTGCACCTGGTAGTACATTTTGCCTAGAGAAAGAGATGGCCAGATGTATGACTATATACTGACTCATTGGCCATAGCCAATGGTCTGGCTGGATGGTCAAGAATTTGAAAGGAGCATGATTTGAAAATTGGTGACAAGGATATTTGGGGAAGAGGTATGTGGATAGACCTCTCCATATGGGAACAAGATGTAAAAATATGTTTCCCATGTAAATGCTCACCAAAAAGTGACATCATCAGAAGACAATTTTAATAACCAAATGAATAAGATGACCTGTTCTTGGATAGTGGCCAACCTCCTTCCTCAGCCACTCCTGTTATTGCCCAGTGGGCCCATGAATAGAGTGGCCATGGTGGCAGGAATAGAGGTTTTGCATGGGCTCAGCAACATGGACTTCTGCTCACCAAAACTGGTCTGGGTACAGCTGCTGCTGAATGCCCAATATGCCAGCTACAGAGGCCAACACTGAGTCCCCGATATGGTATGATCCCCTAGGGTGATCAGCCTGCAACCTGGTGGCAGGTTGATTATATTGGACCATCATGGAAAGGACTGCACTTTGTCCTCACTGGCATAGACATATTCTGGATATAGATTTGCCTTTGCTGCATGTAATGCTTCTGCCAAAACTACCATCCATAGACTTACAGAATGCCTTATCCATCTCCATGGTATTCCACACAGTATTGCTTCTGACAAAGGAACACATTTTACAGCCAAAGAGGTGCAGCAGTGGGCACATGCTTATGGATTCACTGTTATTACCATGTATCTCATCATCCAGAAGCAGCTGGATTGATAGATAGAACGATGGAATGGGCTTTTGAAGATGCAGTTACAACGCCAGCTAGGTGGCAATAGTTTGCAGGGCTAGGGTAAGGTACTTCAACAAGCTATATATGCTTTGAATCAATGCCCTCTGTATGGTAATATGTCTCCCATAGCCAAGATTCATGGGTCCAGGAATCAAGGGATAGGAGTAGATATGTTACCACTCACCATTACCCCTAGTGATCCACTAGCAAAATTTTTGCTTCCTGTCCCCACAACATTATGCTCTGCTGGACTAGAAGTCCTAGGCCCAGAGGGGGGAAGGCTTATACCAGGAAGCACAGCAATGATACCATTGAACTGGAAGCTAAGATTTCCCCTGGTCACTTTGGACTCCTCATGCCTTTGAGTAAAAAGCTAAAAAATAAATCACGGTGTTGTCAAGGGTGATTGACCCAGACTATCAAGGGGAAATTGGATTGCTACTCCACAATGGAGGAAAGGAAGAATATATATGGAGTGCAGGAGATACCTTGGGGCGCCTCTTAGTATTGCCATGCCCTGTTATTAAGGTGAATGGGAAACTATAACAACCTAATACAGGTACAATGCAAATAGTTCAGAGCCTTCAGGAGTAAGGTATGGGTCCTTCACCAGGAAAAAAAACAAGACCTGCTGAGGTTCTTGCAGAGGGCCAAGGGAATGAAGAATGGGTAGCAGAAGAAGGTAGTTCCAAATATCAGCTATTACCCCATGATCAGCTACAGAAAAGGGGATTATAATTGTACTATTCACCCTTGTATATAGTTGTATTATAATATAATATGGATTAACGTATGTCATTGTTGAAGGTATGAGTGCATTTCTGTTTACATGTAGGATAATATAGTTATAACAATGTTTGGTACAATTATACGCATATCTCTGTATCTGGAGATTGATTTAAATCTGGAGATTGTCTAGTTGCCAAGTTGTCAAGGGGTGGATTGTAGTGGTTGATACATGTGTCAACTTGGCGGATGCCAGTGGTCAATACATTTTATCAATTTGGCTGCATTGCCTGGCTGTTTCACACTGTGAGCCATGAGGGCCCTGCCTCAGAATAACTCAGTTTGGACTTTTTCTCCTGGCTTCCTGCACAGACTCGCCAGCCTCTAGTTTGGACCCTTCAGCTTTCTGTAATAGATTCTTCTGCCTTCCTTTTCAGTCACAATGGCTGTTAGGAACCAGTAGAAACCGGTTAAGATCAGTAGAGACTGGTAGGGATGGAACACTGCAGTCAGTATAAAAGCCTTGGGACTGAATCCATCAGTGGGCAGTGTACAGATGCTCTCAGCACACTTCCCCATCTGACTTGGACTGGCACATTTTGTGTTATCTGTTCCTTGTGTTATATCTGTTCCTCTAGTAAAACCCTGACTAGAACAACTGACATAGCACAAAGAAAGAATTAAGACAAGCTCAATATATAAAGAGCAAAATAAAAGGTAAAAGGAAATAGGGAGGACCAGGCAGATAGCTCAGCATATTAATGCATCTACTGAGGCAGATGCAGTGACTTGGGTTGGCCCTGCCGAGCAGGCCCCACCGCCAGGGTGCGCTGAGATGGTAACTGAGACTGGGCATGGTTGGCACATGCCTATGATCCCAGTGCTTGGGAGGCTGAAAACAGGAGGATCACTATGAGTCTGATCTGTGTAGTGAGACCCTATACTAAACGCATAAAAATGGGAGGGGGAATAGAGAGATAGATCTTTGGCAATGGAAAAGGGATCATGAGAAGGAGACGGCAGAGAGCAACCAGAGGGGAGAGGGATGAAGGAAAGAGTTAAGAAGCATTGTATGCGTGTACCACCTCCCCAGCACACACCAGTAACAAATAAGACTGCAAACAGAAAAGGTATTTTAAAAACTAAAAATTGGAAAGTGTAAAATAAATATAGCCTGTTATCTAACCCCCAAGGAAGATAAATTAAAAAAATTAATTTGATTTTGGATGGCCTTGAATTAATGATTTAGAGCTATTGTGTGACTATATATATCTCCATGTTTTTCACATTTGCTTTGTGTTTGTAAAAAATAGAGACAATAGTAATATTACTCATTTTATTACATTAGGTAATCTATAAAATTTATAATATATCTGAGAGAACCTATACATTCTAAAATTGAAACATGAATCTCAATTGTATTGTCTTCCACATGCCAAACCCTGTGCAATAAATCCTTGCCTCATTTGCTCAACAAGAAACTGAAGCTGCTGGGCTGTGGTGGTGCACGTCTGTAGTCCCAGAACTTGGGAGGCTGAGGGAGGAGGATCAGTGCAAGTTCAAGACCAGCCTGGGCTACAAAAAGTGTGCTCAAAGCCAGCCTGAACTGCAAAGCGAGACACTGTTTCAAAGAGACAAAAAAAAAAAAAAACAAAAAAAACAAAAAAACAAAAAAAGGAAAGAAAAAAGAGAATGAAATAGAAACAGGCTGAGAGATTGAGAGATGTTGATGGAGGCAGAAAATAAGCACTGCTAACACTAACAAGGGCACATCAAGCCTTCTGAGATTATGAGAGAAGGAGCCAACAATGGCAAAACAATTTTCATTGACTTTACAAGGACTTTGACGTATACAAAAACCTGGACCAAAATGCAGTAAAGCCCCCTTTTCTATTTGATGAGTTCTAAGGCACACTAAATTTGAAAATCATTACCATTGAAAGGCGGACACCATCACAACCTTTAGCATAAGTATACATATTTTAAAATATCAGCTTGGTTCAGCTCCAGTGTGGCTGACAGCTCACAGCTCCCTGTGTTCTGCATAGGAGAAGCTTCCCAAAACATCCTTAAATTCTACTTTTCTGCTCTTATGATTAAGCACAAGGTCTCTCTAGATTTTATTCAAGATTTATGAAGCTCATATTGCTTCCTAAGAAATGCATGCTAGAGTTTGTATCAAGTTAGTCCCCCAAAGCCTCATGCAGTCATGGGGAGGGGATTTTTAGAGTTTGAGATTAACTCATGATCCCCTGGGATTCTGGGTGATCAAAGGCTGAGATTATGGGTTTTAGTACTGTTGGGATTATGGGTGTGAGTGTTACACCCACCTGAGGCAGAGAGCCTGAATGCAACATAAGAGAGACAGACTTTCTGTTGCTGTTGTTGCTGCTACTCCTCCCATGGCTCCTCTTGCTCTTTGACCTCACTGTGAACTGCTGCTCTCTGCCCTGTGCCACTCTGCCTTGGACCTAGCTGAGTATAGACTGAAACTTCTAGTAACTGTGAGCTAAGTGAACCTTTCCTTCCTTCACTTTGAGTGTCAGGTATTTGTACCAGCAACAAGAGAAGAGTAACTGAGACAATGCATGACTCCATTCCAAACTGGATTCTCAATTTGTAAGCCAAGGAATTGAATGGCTTCTGTCTGATGGAGGGAAATGAGAAGTTTTGCTGTGTGTAAGCCCAGGGACTGAGTGGATATGAGTCAGGAAATCTACTTTTTAGGTTTCATATTTATTAAGGATTTTTAGTTGAGCAGTTTGATATAATTTTTAAGTTAGTTTATGTGTGAACTTTCAGAGCTACACTGACCAAATTGTAAGATGATCAACATTCTGTTTACCTTTCATAACTGGGTCATAAAGCCTATAGCATATTGTAAATTATATTTCAAAGAAATGTTCTGTTTACCTCAGAGACAGCAAAAATATTTAACATGTTTATGTATTAAATTCTAGGCCATTGTTTTGCAATTATTCATGATAATAGACTCAAAATCTCAGTGTTATACACTGTCCTTGGCTTCTAGCAAGTGTAAATTAGCTCTGGAAAGAGACTAATAACATCCTTCTCAAAACTGGACTCCAAGAAACATTCAGAATGCTTTCTTACCTTCGTGTGTTATCTAATTCATAGTAAATGTCAACAAACATTTATCAAATTCTTGCCTATGTGCTAGACACTGTGTTAATACTGAGAAAACAAAGATGAAAAGTACACACTACATTCACAAAGTGCTCAGAGCCTACCTGGGAAAAACTTGAACTGTAATATGCCTTATTGTAGTAAGTGCTGTAAGAAGAACGTGTAATGATAAATTCACTGTTGTGGAAGGAATACAAAGCGTGCTGGGGAAGACATTCCAAGTAATGGTTCTGAGTTCGTGAATCTACTTTGCAGCTTGGGAGCACATCTAGTGAGGTTGACACACAGAAATTTTAAGTAGTGAAGAAGTAGGAAGCTGGATGAAGGAATCAAGGGAAAGTGAGGGCAAATGAACCCTACCCTGCAGCTTCTCAAATCTCTACACAGCTCATCCATTCCCACACTTGATCTGTACTTGCTTAGAGCTTCAGGGCTGGGGGATAAGCTGACGTTCAGGAGTTTGAGTGCACAGCTGCAGGCTGCCACCAGGCTTGTGCTCTCCTCTCTGGAAGGCATACAATGAAAATTTTTTTAAAAAGCTTGTGTTAGTGCAAGGAGATCCTCTTATTAGCAGAAAGGTATCAAGGTTAATGAGAAAAATTATCTCATCAGAACAACCTCCTAATGGAGGTGTGTGTGCAGGAGCCACAGCCTCTCTAATCTGGAAGCACTGGGTCTCTCCTGCAAAGTGATCCATCAAAGTCACTTCCTGGCTTCCTAGCCTGCTGGGAGAGGAGAGCCTCCCTCCATTCTGAATAAGAGGGAAAGTCACTGAAAGAAAGGCCCTTAGCTCAGCAGCAAGGCCCAGAAGCTCCAGAAAGCTGACCTGGGAAGCAGGGGTCTACACTCCAAACCTCTAATGGCCTCTGAGGACACCAAGAACTGAGGAAGACCAAGCAGGTGCCAGCGAAGAGAGGCCAATGGGTGCCTTCCACATACACAAGCAAGCATGGGCACATTGCAAATATATGCATACATATACACAATATACCACACCTACAAACAGACACATTATAGCATACTACACATACACACAACATGAACATGTATCATACATACCCATACACATATGGCTACACCCACACCTGCATATCATAAATAACCACCATAGTATATACATATTCATAGTGAAGATGTGCATACTTGCAAACAAAGGCATGTTTTGTGTCCTGCTATCATTTGTTCCTAATTTTTTATTATACTTTGCAGGAAATGTTCAGCCAGATATATTCGCAAATGCTTCTCTTTATCAGTTCTTTTGGCAGGAGGCTAGAACCTCTACCCTCTACCAACCCACTGGGCAGGGAATGTTTTGTCTTGTGCTATTAACATGGTAGTGGTATTTAGTTTTATTTTGTTCTTGAGCAGTCGGGTGGCAGGAGAAAAGCAGCAAGGAAACCACAGCTACAGCACATGGGTTGTGCAGCACAGAGTCCAGTTTGCTAGACAAGGGCCCACTCACAGCCACCAGGGTGCACTCATTGCCCTCCTCTGGGGTCGGGTGCTTGTCTATGGCTTGTTTCATTATGCTAAGGCCAAACCTGTCACCAGCAGGAGTGCTGTGGTGATCCAGCCTTCCTCACCTACTAAACTTCTTTACTCTCTATCTCTGTCCTGTAAGAAGCTTTCAGCCTGCTCTGATCCTCCCCTTCTGTGGGCCTTCTGTAGTTAAGATACAGTAACTTTAGTACTCTTCTAGAAAGCACAGTTGAGCCTGTAATTTATATGGGCTTGTGTTCTCCCTAGATTTCAAGGTTGTCAATCTTGACTTCTTCAGTCAGCTTGTAAGTGACTGCAGGGCATGATTAGTGTTTCAGTGCTTTTGAGTCTGCTTCCTTAGCTCCTGGCAAAATGCAAGGCCCTGGGTTGGGATTTGCATCAAAAGACATGGCCAATAGATTCTATAATCCTATGTGCTTTCTGTGACAGAGCTTCACTTGAAAAACTACATATCTTTCCTACTAGTCTGATTCCATGCATTACTAAGAATTCTGAAGATGGTACAGACTTACAAACTGTCCTCAACATAGAGTTATGAATATTCTTTAGTGATGAAGAATTTGAGATCTCATGGCAGAAGAAAAGCATAAAAATCTATGACTCCTGGGAGCTAGACCCTCTCTGGTGACAAACATTCTTTAGGTAATATGATAAAGCTAAACAGCTCCTGAGACAAGCCCTAGACAAATCAGTTCATCATTATAAGTAAAACATGGTTCAATTTAACCACCTATAAGCTTATTGATCATTATTCATTATGATTACCTGGTAGCTGTATTCTGAACTCTGGTCAAGTATGCCTTTTGTACTCTAGAGTTGCTTTTTTACATTAATTAATTGGTACAGGATTTTGCTGTGCAGCTTGAACTCCTAGTGAACCTCCTGTTTTCAGCCCCCCCAATGCTGAGATTACAAGCATGTGTCACCACACCTGGTTTTGGTGGCAGGTGTGGCATGCCCAGGGTTGCAGGGCTAGTACAGCATGCAGTACCAGGGACTGAACTCAGATCCTTGTGCTTGCCAGGCAGGTGCTTAGACAGCAAGCTGTCTCCAAGCCCCTGTACTCTAGAGTTTCAAATGTTGTTCACTGCCATTAAGGCACTGGGGACAGAGAGGAGAAGGGAGTGTATGGCTCGGAGACTGAGTCAGGGATGTTGAGAACCAAATTATATAGAATATCCAGAGATAATCAAAACATTAAGCTAAAGTAGGAGCTAAGCACAAGAAGTAGGCTGACCACAGCGAAGGGAAGGATGTAATTTTGCCAAATAAATTTTAGATCACCCTATAGTCTCCAGTTGTTCCAGATTCTGTCTTAAAAATAAAAATTTTGGGTTATAATTATCATCACTAACTACTATTTATTATTGATCTACAAAGTAACATTTTTACAATGTAACTGTAGATAAGCTTTTGAAAATGAGAGAATGGAGACCACCAGAGCTAATGAGAGGAAATGGAGATTCAACTTGTGTCTACTGGTGTGTGCCCACCTTGCTAATTAAACATCCTGGCTCAGAGTAACCTAACTAGGTCTAAAAGGGTGGCATGGAATATGAGCTACAGATAGCATAACTCTACATAAAACATTTAAAATATCACAATGTTGTAAAAAAATCAAAAGATCCATATATAATTAAAATAAATCTCCTGGGCCTCCTGTGCCAGCCCTGCCCTTGGAGTGCACTGAGACGGAAACTGAGACGGCATGGTGGCGCACACCTGTGATCCCAGCTCTTGGGATAAACAGGTGGATCACTACAAGTCTGATCTAGTAGTGAGACCCTAAACACCCTATAGATCCTTCCCTAAAATAAAAAATATAAAATAAAATAAGTACTCCTGAATAGCTGTTTGCGGCTTACTGCTGCTACTGCTATGTGTTATGCATTAATGTTTACTAGGATCTGTCTGGATAGACAAAGATTCCATCACCAGCAATGAGCTCTTGCAGCTACCCTGGAGTCATGCTACAAATCCCTTCATGCCTCTACCCCCTGGATATGCTCAACCCCCTTCTCTAGTTTCTCACATTGCTACTGGCTCCCCAGCCTCCTCCTCAGTTGATGACTTTGCTTCCCATCTCCCAGAGAAAACGGAGGCAATCAGAAGGGACGTTTTGCAAACTCTCAACACCATATCTATTTACCTTCAGTGTCTCAAAACCAATACTCATAAGTGCCTGCCATAATAATTTCTTTGCTTTTTCTTCTCTTCCTGTTCTTTCTTTGTTTTGACGGTACTAGGGATTCAGAGCTTTTGCAATGAGCTACGTTCCAGCCCATGTTTATAAAACTTGAAATAGGGTCTTGATAAGATGCTAAGTTGCCCAAACGGGGTTCAAATTCATGATTCTTCTGCCTCAGCCTCTCAGATTACTTGAATTATGGATTTATGCCATCACATCAGGTTATATATT